>JNEY01000264.1:8562-31600 GCA_020875895.1 Aphelenchus avenae
CCCCCCCCCCCTAGGTACGCCCTTGGGCAGATCTATCAGAGATTTCTGCGCGATGACTACGCGCTGATTGCGTGCAAGAAAACACTCGATATGCACCGGCTCGCCGTTCAAAAACTGTTCGATTCGATGCCGTTTTGATCCCAGCCTTGCTATAACGACAGGATGGACAACGCACACGAACTTCATCAAACATTTTAAGCCGACGTCAGCGCGACGCCGCCTGGTTTTACATCTTGCACACGCTGATTTTTACAGGGTTTGTTTGCGGCTCGTGTACGGTACATTGGCATATGGTCTACCCAACCGCCGATTTCATCACGCGTTTGAACTTGTTTATTAACCAGTATAAAGGCGGATTAATGAGAGATGTCGGTGTTAACGAAAAGCAAAAAAAAACTGAGATTAAATAACCGTGGAGACTCTTATTCGTTGTTTTCAGCATCATTCAGTTGCTTAAAGGAAGGCTCGGCATTAAGCACCTGGCCTGATTTCACGGCATTCGCCGCTCGCAGCCAACGTCGTTACGGCTAAAACTATCGAGGTGCCGTAGTCGCTAGATAATTACAGATTATGCAAAAAATAAGTAAATAAGTCTAGCGATGTGGAATTTTTGAAGATGCATGGGACGTAGGGTGAAGACATAGTAGGGAAAGGATACGTCTGAAACTTTGTTATGGGCCGCATAATTCTACTTTTGCAAACATTTATTTTATACCCGCTTTTAGTCTGTGCCGAGCCGTGCCCCGCGTTAGCTACTACGGCATCGGCAAGGATTGCTCTTGGCAAACCTGACCAAATGATATCCATGCAACACGGCGTTCAAGACAAGAGCTCGAGAAAAAAGAATGCGTCCTGGAGATTATATCCAAACTGGCCCGCCAATTAGTGTTCGGTATGACCCACCCGTGCCGTTCGCCTGAACTGAACTGAATAATGCCAAAACAAAACTGATTCAAAAGATGGCCCGCATCTGCAAACTTTTATTAAAAAAACAAGGTCTCACTTGGGTGTCGCTGGCACAATGCGGCCATCTTGGAGTTGCAGCCCAACCCGTCCACCTTCGACCCGTAGGGAAGGTTGGTCCATAGTCCGGCGCAGTCTTCTCCTCGCTCAGGCAACAGACCTGGTGAAATATATGGTCCAACTCGTTTAACATGTTTTCTAGTTACTTCTTGGGCGGATCTATTCGTCGATTGCCTTTTTGGAGGTTAGAAATTTTAAATACCCTTTACTTTGTTGTTTCACGTACTTGGCACGGTTTTTCAAAGCCAATTCGGATTTCTTTGACCGAGAAACAACTTCTGCGACGAGTCTGTTAGTTCGAAAACGGCTGTTCTATTGTGTCGCGTGTGCGCGGGATTTTGGGGTAACGCTTCAGATATATCTTCTATTTCATAACGGTCCGGATTTTGTCCGATATCGGGCTGTACCGGGCTTGAGTGTGGTCATTACCATTTCCGTCCATCCAGTGCAGATCTGTGCGAAGAATAGACAGGTTCCCGCCTTGATTGACGCATCCGTCCTTCGCTTCATCGAAAGTGAGCCGTCCCTCAAAGACCTAAAGTTTGGAATCTATGGTGCTTTCTGTAAACTCGATCCAAGGACCTGTTACGTTGTCCGGCGGTGGGTGGATATACGGTAATTTGAGAGCAGAAAGCTTTATGATGTTCTGAAAAGCTGAATATGAATTCAGGGACACCGTTGATCGTGGGCTCCGGTAATGACTAAGGGGCTAAGCCAGTTTACCCATCCTTTGCCCTCTGGAAATTATATGGAAGGCCCACGAAATCATTTTAACGTTATAAAACTGAGCTCCGAGAAACAATAGTAATGTCTTTGGGTATTCAGTTGGATGGCTAGCAATCCAAACATTGCGTTCTGGCGATACTAGCGGAAAATTTGCGTATAACTAAGTGTATGCTATCGTGGGTTACGCCAATAAGAGACCGCTTTCAGCTTGGTTTCTTGGCATTATTTAGCCCATACGCGAACGTTTTTTTTAAACTTGGACCCCTATTTACCCCGCCTCCCGTCGTCACGGTATTTCACAAACTAAGCTGAGCCAAAAAAAGACGAATAATGCGCACGCCTCTGCTCACCTTGTAGCACTTGTCCGATGCGGTGAGGCGTCGCCAACCGTCCGGGCATTCGTTACCCCACGTCGACTCCGATGTCGTAGCGGCAATCGTCAGGGAAGCGACGAGCAAGCGGATCACAATGCTCATCTTGTAGAATACGAAACCGACTAAGCAACTGGTATCTTTGTCCTGTTTCGCTGGAACTTATCAACATTAGCCGCTGATAACGCTCAAGGTGTGATCACGTAGGCTCACAAGCAGCATTAAAGGAGCTTCATATGCTCATCATAGAAAATAATGTGGAAATCTACACGTAAGTTGTTGCCGGCAAGTGCAGCGCTGTCTTGGACAGTAGCTCATTAGTACTGAACAATCCGGTGACTTATCGCATTACCCGATTTGTCACCAAGACCAACAAGCACGCAGCAGCAAGTGACCACTCATGGCGGAATGTGCAGCGAAGTCTCCCAGAGCCCTAATGCAAAAATAGCGACGACAGCCAGAGACCGATGTAGTTATTGGGAATAGCGACCGAATGTGATCAGGGAAGACTCAAACCAGGCGCACGGTGTACCTCGTTGGCCCTCTGATGTAGTTGCCTGACGGCCGCCAGCGAAGTCACCACTAGCTATTTAGCACTTGCTAATCTGAAGATCTTTTGCGCAGGGCAATCATCGAGACGAACAAGCACAAATCGGTAGCAGCGACTTCGACGTCGACTAATATATATCGGCTATGCTATACGTCCCGGACTAGCAAGTGCCAGACCTTTGCTCCTTAACAGGATTTTGCGACTGGTTAGGACGGGAGTTGCAGCACAAGCCGGACTAGCCGTCTGCCGGTCCTCAGAACTAGCCGTGGACAAACATCCGCTTTCAAGCACTGGTTTAGCCTACGGTCAGCCTAAAGGTTTCCACAACAAACGTGAAAGTCGAGATCGAAAGTTGATCACGCATGCAGAGGCCTTCGGAAACGTGGTTTAGGTAGCGAACGAGAAAGCAGATCAAACCCGGAATGCGCACGAGAACAGAGGACTCCTCAAAGAGATCGAATTAGAGTTTCGCTTTGTGTCAGGCATTTTCATTTTATAAATTTAACTACTTCCTATCTCCAGCAGCGTGCCGGGATGAGAAACTACCGATGGAGACGCTAGTGGACCTGCTCCGGCTTCTTGTTTGTGACGACCTCAAAACCGCTGAACTCGTCAACAGCAAGCTAATTCGAAGGCCACGGACTCCGGAGACGTTTCGTGGAGGGAGATCAAGTCAAAGGGCTCATTGACCAGTGCCTCGCGTAGAAAATTTTATTCTAAACTAATATTGTCAAGCAACAATGCAAAAGTTCTACGTTGATGAGTAATCTCCAGTGAGTCTCTTGATCCTGACAATCACCAGTGGCCACGACGCCTACCGATGCGCTCAGAGTCATAGTCCCTGTCGAACTCTTCTTGCTCATTGCCGAATCGACGGCGACCTCTCTCCCAGCGACCGCCCTGGTATCGTTGGCCCGGGGCTCGGCCTCGTCGGCCCACAGAGACTGCACGTGGCTGACACCCTCGTCGACTGCGGCGAGGGCACTCGACGAGGTCGTGGTCCACTTGAAGGCGTCTTCTTCGAGCTAAACTACCTCACGGTGACATGTTGAGAGCTAAATGTGCCGAGCAATGCTTGCTACTGCAAATGGGGGGGGGGGGATAATGACCGCCGGAATTTCGGGGAAGAGAAAGCCGATGTACGACAATGCGTGTACCCGGACTGGTCTGGTACGTACCGCGCGGTACGTACAATACGGAGTTAGGTACGGCCCATATTAAGGCCGTACTACGGCCCGTACTGTGCATTTTCCGTACCGTCTGATGCAGTAACGTACTCCGTACTGCACCTATACGATACGGTACGCAAATCCGTATTGGACCTGCGCCGTGATGTGGCCGTGGCTCGTCCCGCATAATACGATACTCGGGACGGTACGGTACGGAATTCGGTACGGGTGTCTAAGAATAGGCAAGCGCACACAACTCCATCTGAGTTCTAGAATCGGTCAATTATGGTGAAGGGGCGACGGCAGAAATCCTAGCTCTAGGTTGAAAAACCCAGCCTGAAACCAAGTATCTCTTGGAAAGTCAATGTTTTCGGAATTGCCATTCGTTTACTTACCGTGCGTTAAGCAGACGCTGAGAACTATAAGCATGACGCATAATAGAAGTGCCTTGCGTCCCATGAAGGTGTGTAGACGACGGAAAGTGCCGCACGGCGATGTCCAAACACTGAGACTTTGCTACGGCGTGAAGGCTTTTACGATGGCGCTTATCAGAACTTCACCTGTTTTCGAACGCTATCGCAAGGTCACCATGAACGGGCGTATTTCAGTCTCTTATCTGTTGACGGTTTCGTCGCTTCTGAATGCGTTGTTTTGCAGAGCATGTGCAAAGAGTAGAAGGTTAATTTGTAGGTGGTCTCCATTAGCGTTGTCACGGGATGCTTTGCAGACGGCTTTTTTTCAGACGTTGGAAGAACATGCTGTTTTAGTCGCCCTCGGCGATGCAAGCGCCTTATGGCTGTTTTTTTGAAGTTTCGGAATAACTTTAAAAAATTTTGGCCGAAACAGCTAAAGACAAAGAAGCTCGGAGTATGATCATTTGTTATACTTAGACGCCCGTACCGTACTGCGTACCGTATTCGATGGTACGGGTTGCGGCACGGCGATATACACTACAGATTTCCATACTCAGTACTGCCTCAGTACTGAGTACTGGTACGACATCGTTCTTCGGCTGAAAGTGCACTAGAAATTCGACAAAAATGTTGGCACCTTCGATAAAGTAATGCCACAAATCTCGATCGACATTGTCTCAGTCACCTTTGTCTTAGTCAACCTTGCTCGCATCGCCCGCAGTCGTCATAAGACAACAAAAAGTACGAAATTGAACAGCGCGTCTGGTCCCTTAAACTTGCCTACCTCTGCAAGATAGCGGTTCATAGCGGTCGTCGACGACACCTTGCCGTCCGTGAAGAACATAACGTGCTTGCATCTGTTCTCCCGAATCGCTACGACGTATGGGACGATCCGATGACCGACGAGGTCATCCGATCGGATCGACCTTTACAGATGATCTCGGGGGTTTCCTGCTGAAATTTTCAGTTCCCTTTCGGGTCTGCCGCCAAAATCCTTTCGTTCCCGTTTCTGTTCAATTTCGATACGGTTCCTTACAACCGTGCGACTACTGAGTTTTAAGCTAAAAGTTGCGTTAAAAATTTTAACGCACCGAGCAGCTTTTAGAAAGCCCACATATCGCTGCTTCAGCCAGAGAAAGACGTGCGAATGTCGCGATATAAAAAGGCACGACTACTAGGGAAATACCGTACTGGTCCGAAAAATAAGCCGACACCTAATAGAAGCCGATCTCCAAAAATAAAAAAGTTCACTTGTCACAGAGGCATCTTTAGAACACGTTTTTAGAGCATATGCGTTCATTCTAGACGAGAACTTTTAGTCAGTCAATTTTCAAAAAAATTAGCAAAAAGCGTAGGGGGACTTTACTACTTTTACGGAAAGCCACGCAAATTTGACCTTCGAAAAATAGAAGCCGTCGGCTTCTATTTGGACCAATACGGTAATACGCCGCCAGGTGCTGACAGCCGAATTGTGTAACGGCGACAATGCACCCGTGACACAGTGCATCGTTATGCAGGTCAACCAGGGGTTGGCGGGATTGTTCCAAGCTCTGGACCGTCGCGCTTCGTCAATGGTTGTCCGGGCAGATTTTCCGGAACCTAACATTGCTGCCAATCTGGTTCCTGAGTTACCGAGTAACTAGTGAATGCATGTTTACTCATCTTCAGATCCTGTATCAGTGCCATACTCAACCACAGTTCATCATGTCGAACAAGTCGAAACGACCAGCCTTTCTAAGGGTGGATGTCGGTGACGCTTCCGGATCGCTGTACACGGTTGCCGATTAAAGCTTGGTTTGTTGGAGATTTCTATCTAATGCAAACGTTAAGGTACGCTGTAATTTTTGCTAACACCGGGACCTTATGAAACGCATCATTTTTTGGTGTCAATAAAGTCCTCACTTGGCATGCAGGCAAAATCCAGTCATGGATCCATGAGAAAATGCTATCGCCTTAAGCGCTTCTTAGCCGATTTGAATCGAGGACACCCAATCGTCGACCATGCTGTCATACAACAGGAGCTATGAAATCCTGAAGATGATTACGACATCAAAGTTTAAATGATTGACTGTTTGCCAAATTTCGAAGAACGAACGGGTTGTGTTGCAACGACCATCGAGTTTTTGATCGAACTCCGCTATCTGACGTAAGAGTGTACTACATCCTGAAGTCAATGCTTGACGATTTGAGAACTAGGTTCGGCCAATGGGTCTAAGCCTACAGCTACCGGCAATTCTTTATTGAGACAAATATCGTTGAGCGCCCAGCGTCGAGGCCCAGCCTCGTGAAAGCGGTACATAAGCGGTTTCTAGTTAGCCGTTCTCCACCTTCCTATAAGGCCCAACAGCGAATTTTACTCAAATTCAACTACCTTCGTCAACGATGCCAGGAAAGGCTCCGCGCAAATCGCCGGCTATCTGGCTTAACCCGGAATATGAGACGAGTAGGTCAATATGCTTATTTTAGGACATATCTTTTCGTTATCCATTACATGATTTCAATTGATTAAGTCAGTCTTGCATGTCTGCCAAAAAAAACGCATTGAACGAGTTTCAGTTATCCGCGAATGCGTCAACAACTACGTGGACCGCGAGCTGAACCGACTGACAGCGGAGAACGAGGAGGAACACCAACTTCAAGCAGGCAAGCTGAAGGAAGCACTCCAGCTCGTTCTTCTCAACCGAAAGGCAACAATCAAGAAGGCCAAGGAGGCCCACGTTCTGTCGCCGAGCGCATGCACTCTCTTCGATCGATGCCTGCGTCCCATCAAGCGCAAGCTCGTGCGCCTGCTGGGCGACAAAGAGCTGAACGAAAACGTGGTCGAGGACATCAAGACGCGACGTCAAACGGCGTAGCAGTCACCTACAAGAGTCTATGGTCCAAGCACGGCGGCGACATGGTAATAGTGTTAGTGTCAGGGTCGGCAAGTCAGGTCGGGGGGGGGGGTCAGATCAGGGCCGGAGATCGGAGGTGCGGGGGGGGGGGTCATGCCGAGCACTAGTATAAACTAGGATGACCATTATTTAGATCTTATCCTAGGGAAAATGTTGAATATGCAATGCAGTGAGCAATTGCTGCAAGCAAAAACAACTATTTTTGCAAACGGAAGCCTGAATAGACCTTTTCTAAACGAAAAACGAAAACGAACCCTGAAAAAGCTGCTGAAAATGTAAGTAGTATTTTCAAACGCTAAAATTATGACGATAATAGTGAAATTGTCAAATGCCCTGTAGGCGCCTAGGACGGGCACAAAAACAGTAACTGACGCTGAATTGGCTCGAATTTTAATCGGATAACGTGGTGGACTTAATTAAAGCTCAGTAGTGAAGCCATAACGTCTTTCAGCGGACGGCGCGTACACTCGGGCTCACTAAGTCAACGGCGGCGGCTCATCATCCACCGGCTGTTCCTCCTAATCCTATTGCTCCGCCTTCTGGCCCTGCTCCGCCAGTAGCCGCAAGCACCTCCGGAAACGCAGCCGACATCGCGGCGCTTGAGGAGAGGATCAAGCAGCTGGAAGCAGAGCTGAAGCGTGAGCAGGACGCCAACGCCACGCTCAAGCAGCGCAATAGTGTCCTCGAGGCTCAACTTGTGCCGAAAAAGGAGGAAGCCAGTACTTCACCGTCAGTGCTGCCGCCTCAACATCAGCCTGACCTCGTTAAAAAGCTGCGGGCTGCGCGTAACGAACTCCAAGACCAGTGTCGTCAGCTGCAGGACCAACTCGAGGACGCCCACTCAGCGTCAAGAGATCTCACCGAGAAGCTGCATGAAGCGAATGCCAAGCTGCAGAATGCAAACGCCAAGCTCCAGGAAGCACGGAAGATGCGAGACCACTACGAGTCGACGCTTGCGGACCTACTGGGCCTTGGCCCGAAGGGCGCAGGCCACGAAGAGATGCCCGTGGCGCTCGAGTTCAAGGAGGAGCTTCGGCAGTGGAACTCAGGGCCTGCTCGGACGCTGCAGCGTGTATCACCGCTCGGCGTAGGGTAAGCATGACGCGATTTTTACCCTGCTCTTAACACTGCGTAGTGCTAATTTTTTAACGCCCCATGATATGCGAACAGATAATTTCTGGCGACTCACTAGCAAAATTTTGCCCTAGCAAAGAAAGACTAAAAAAACTGTTTTTGACGCTAAAGCAGTCTGTTCCGAGCAAGGCTCCAAATCCAGGATGAAAATGAGACGGTATACGAGGTGAAAGAAATATTACGAAGAGAGGGTGAGCTACGGAATAAAGCCGTATTTTCAGTGGTCATGGTGCCGTATTCTGCGAGCGGCTTTCGACGCTCGTCGCAATCAAGCGCATTGACGTGGCGTCGAACCCGGGATTTGCGAAGTACTACTTCCAGGAGGCGCGGATTTCGCACATTCTTCGGCACCAGGTAGGCCGGAGACAGGCAGTTAGGCATTGTGTAACCTCATGACGTCGTTTGCATAGGCATTTTGTTGCTATTGTTTAGAACATGGCCCCAACGTTGATGCGGTTCTTCGAGGACAGCAAACTCTGCTTGGTCATGCCATTCTTCAGGGCTGGCAGCCTCCTCGGCATCACCGAAAACGTCGTGCTTCCGCCCGCCGAAGCTGCGCACGTTGCCTATCAGCTGCTGCAGTACGTGCAGTTCCTTCATGAGTATGTTTCCGGCACCGCGGGAGTGAAACTTGAACTGCCGCAAGGCTTATGATTTTGGCATTTTTCTGGTCCCCCTCGACGTCAACTTCCTTTGCTTTATTTCAAGGCCACTTCCATCCATGAGACTGCTACGGTTTTTAGTATTATATTTACCCTGGATCCTAGGAAAAGTTGGCGTTGGTACGCCCCCTCCCCTCACCGCCCAGCAAGCTTTATTATAAGTTCAAGTAACCTGCGCTAACGGGCATGCAGCGACGCTAGCCGGTTTTTTTTATACAAAATTTTGGCCCGCCGACTGTTTACTCAGGGGACCAGAAGGAGGATGCGTAGCACGAGCATGCTCAGCAGTAGCATGCGAAGCCGGCGCATCCGAAGCGAGGGGCATGCCCGGCAGTACCATGCTCAACAGTAACATGCAGAGCAGGCATGCTAAGCAGAAACCGTGCGTTTTCTTAAACTGAATTATCCGCTGATTCCAGCGCTTTAGCTTATAGCTATGGCGGCGTATTTAAAACCCAGGCATGCTACTACCATTGACGAATCGTATCCAATATCTTTGAGGCTGAAAAGAATTTGCGAATTTTAGCAAATTCTGTTTTTGCAACAAAGGTAGTATGTCTCCGCACGGGGTACCGTAAAACCCGTACTAGCGACCCCGGGGTCGCTATTTTCCGTAGCCCCGATTTTAGAAAATTTTAAATGCCCATAACTGTTTTGTTTTTCGTTTGTTTGGCTCGAACAATGTCTTAAAAATAATTTCTCATCGCGATATGTTCAAATATGGCCTTAGTTTGGATATCCACATACCCCTAAGAGGTTATACGGATTTGTGAGGGAGTCACTATTACAGGGGGCGGTCACTACTAAGGGAGGGGTCACTAT
Source organism: Aphelenchus avenae (assembly GCA_020875895.1). Lineage (NCBI taxonomy): Eukaryota > Metazoa > Nematoda > Chromadorea > Rhabditida > Aphelenchidae > Aphelenchus > Aphelenchus avenae. Next base: position 18,327 of record JNEY01000264.1, read on the forward strand.
TACGGGTTTTACGATAATAGTGCTCTCCCATAAACTTCATCGTTCAGGGAAGCGCAGATCCTGCACCGCGACATAAAGGAGGACAACGTCCTTGTCGCCGACGACGGAACGCTCAAAGTCGCGGACCTGGGACTCTGCGGCCCGATCGACAACCGCAAGACTGGTATCGGCACTCCCGAGTATATGGCGCCAGAAGCTGCGATGAACTATCTGGAAGACTCGGACCTGTCGCTGACTCCGGCTGTGGATACCTACTCGCTGGGCGTGACGATGTATAGAGTCCTCATGAAGGAGTCTCCGAATCGAGTGGCCGCCAAGATGCCAAACGTAAGCATCTTTAGTGGTTTCGCATGTTTTGTTCTGTTTTAGGCATGGTTTCCGTCCAAGTGCGTTGTGGGGTAAGGGTAGGCAATCGTTACGTACGTTATCCGTTAGTTAATAACGTAACGAACCCTTTGCCTACCCTTTTTATGGGGGAAATATTCGTCTAAACCCGCGGCTACTCATTTTGGAAACACGGCCCCGGAGGAGTCGAAACGCATACTTACTTCGGACTACAGTAATGCTTTTTTACTTCAGACTGACAACCCGCAAGTTATCAATGCCTGGCAGGAGAACATCATGAAGGAGACTTGCAAGCCCGAGTACCTCGAGCGCCTCAAGGTGACGATGCAAAAGCGGAAGAACCTCACTGACGACTGCCGCACGTTCATCCTTGACTGCCTGAATCCGGACCCCAAGCAGCGCCCGTCTGCGAGCAAGCTGCTGGGATATCCTTTCATCACGCAGCGTCAGGCGGCGCCGTGGGAGAGCCGAGTGGCCAAGTGGCTAAGCAAGAAGCCCTCGCAATCTTGACTGTTTGTAATTGATTTTCTGTTTAACTTGTATGTATTTGTTTGAATGAATTTGTCTGTAATCGATGGATCTTGTGTCGCAGAGTTTGCGCTAGAACAGGCGGGAATCGTGCAGTGTTTAATCAAACAGCGAAGTAAGGCTAAAGCGGCCGGAGCGCGCGCTTCCTTTTGGTAACGGCGGGTTACCGTAAATCAAGTGAGCCCTCCCTAATCGTGACCCCCTCCTCATAACTCCATATAACCTCTTGTGGAGTTGGAGTTCTCTCTTAGGAGTATGTGGATATCCAAGTTAAGGCCATATTTGAACGCATATCGCTGGGAAATTATGTTTTAAGGTATAGTTCGATCCAAACAAGAGAAAACTAAAAAGTTATGAGCATTTGAAATTTTATAATTTTCCAAAATCGGGGCTTTGAAAAAGAGTGACCCCGGGGTCACAATTACGGGATTAACGGTATGAGAAAAAGTGGACTTCATGAACATTGTGTATTTTCTGGACGTTCCCAAGAGGTCGAGGCTGCACTCCGGTCGAGTTTTGTGTATGACAACAACAGAAAGTAGCGATCGAAAAGAGCGCCGTGAATATTTGGCAGCATTAGTATAATGTACCAGACAAAAAATATGGGGAAAAGCGTGCGGACACTGGTCCAGAAATACCAATCCTTACCTTATATACTAAATCGCTGGCGCCTGTTTGTCCCCCAAAAAGTTTTCGCTATCGCGTCGAGTTTAGTAATATAAAGCTGATGATACTTAATTAGTGTCTTTTGGATAGGCGCTGTAAAGTTGAGTAAAGCTGTAAAATAACAGCCGAATCGGCTGGCTAGAAAAATTTATGACCAGTTAGAGTCCAACATGCTTCCTGCTTGTATGCTATATCGAGCCCGCTATCCAGGGGTCTCAAACCCCCCTCCCCCTGGTTCCAGGGGGTACCCCCTGGGTTTGGCTTTTTGTCCCTGGTTTTCGTGAGCAAAACCAGGGGGTATAGTGTCATATTTTTGCAGTAGTACTGAGTTTTTTTCGTGTAGAAAGCCCATTGTTCCACCGAAATAAGTCGTTGGCTTCGCCTGCGGCGGGCTAAAACGCAGTTTCCTTCAGAAATCACGTTTTATTTGTAAAAATTCCGCCTGCAACGGCGGATTTGTTGAAAACTGCACGTACGGTCGCGAAATACAGCGCCTAAAACGGCATTGTTATGAACCGTTAATAAAGCTTAAAATGTCTGGAAACAGTCCGAAAAATAACCCCTGGTTTACCCCCTGGATGTTACCTGCAGGGCCCTGGATCTTGGTTTTCGAGTTGAGACACCTGCCGCTATCGCATGCATCGGATAGCAGGAATAAGATGCATTTCCGTCATGTCCGTCATGGTGGGCCGCAATCTTTTTACCCAGTATGCCCATAGTGAGCGGCATTCACGCCTGCACATAGCGGGTAAGAAGTAGATGTTTTTCATCTAGGTGATTGTCCCAGCGGGGTTTTCAAGCACGGTGAATCGGTAAATAGCATCTGCTTCAAGATGGACCTGCATAGGGGATCATCAGGCAAATATAGGCAGGGGTCTCCTGCTTTACAGGCTACACAAAGTCCGTCCAATATAGCATGCGCGCCACATGTGTTTCCAGGCACTAACCACATTTGGCTCTTTGGTTCTTGCGCTGACACGTGGTTATAGTACGCGTAACGACTCTTGCCGGCGACAACGGCAATAGCCTTAATAACTGCAACCATTTTCGTGCTTTTCTGTCGAAAAGTTTGTCGTGCTTTTCGAGCTTTTTCATGGCTCAAGGTCGAAAAGACTGCTTCAACGCAGAGCTCCAGAGTGCTAGAAAATTTCCCTTGAGATCTGGTTGATAGGCAAAGCTTGCAACTTTTATATTCCCATTTACTGAGAAAAGGAAACTGAAGCTCCGTTGATACGTTGTGAGGAGCCGTTTTGACGAGCATTTCACCCCACTGCATCTCGGATAACTCTTTGTGCTCGGATTTCCGTTTGGCCGAAAGCGTAAGTGCACGAGCAAAAGTGCTTTGCATCATCTGGCTAAGCTGAACGAACTTACTGGTAACAAAGGAGCTCAGTGCTTTGTTTTAACTTGGCATAGCCAGTAGGTCTTTGTGCACATATTTTTACACTAAGGGGCTGATGTATATTCGTAAAAATTGCTACGGAACATCGAACAAAGCAGGTAAAATATAAGGTAAGATAAAAGATACTTCTATCCACTTCTATATCTAGCAGGCAGATACTTCCAAAACGCTATGGAACACCTCGAAATTTTCGGGATAGACAAGGAATAAATTGTATTCAAATTGTGCAATACGAACACTCGCATCATAAGTTAGGACATTTTACGAGAGAATTTTCTCAACGAGGCTCTGCAACGACGAGTCGTCGGCGTTTTTCAGAAAGGCAGGGCCAACAGGGCGCGGGCGGAAAAGCGCTCGGCTGGGTTCTTCACCAAGCACGCGTTCACGAAGTCCTTGAAGGCGTCCGTGGGCTGCGGCAGTTTCTTATCGGCCATCTTGGCGTTACACCAGGCGTCGACCTCTGCGCGGAAGTTGTCGCCGATGAAGTCGAACTGAATTTGAGGTAAGCCCATGGGCATAAACCGTGCTCATACGGCGGTCAATTTTCAGTGGGAATCTTCAAAACGTTGTTGGAACGTCGTTGGTAGCAGAGACGACGAGAGGGTCGGAAGTTAAGGATCTACCAAAGCAAACTGACCTTCTGCCAAGAAGTCCAGAAATCCTCTTTGGCGGGACCCGGCGGGGGGGGGGGGGGGGGGTTAAATAGGGCCAGTAACAGGGACTCTACAGAAGCTATACTTAGACGGCCGTACCGTAATACGGGCCGTACCGTATTCCGTACCGTAGTCTACGGTACGGAGTACGGTACGGCTAAGGGTCAGTACGGGTTTCCGTACCGTACCGTACTGGNTCCGCGTCTAAGTATAACAGAAGCTACCAAGGAGTACCAGGGCATTTTTCAACCTGTTCGAGTAGTTTCGACACATTCCTGCCACAGTCTGAGGTCTATCAAAACTAACCTTCGGAATCTCTGCCTGCGTGACACACTCCATGGCGATCAGTGGCATTGGCCAGACGTCGATCGCATTGGTCTGCGGCGTCGTGGAACCCGCTCCCTGGTTGAGCTCAGGTGCTGCGAAGACCGGCGTGCCAACGGCAGTGAATCTAAATGTCGGAGTCTTGTCGTGTTTGCAGCGCGTAACATCATGATTCCTAGCTGACTTTCGTCTAAACTTGAATCCAGAGCATTATACTTATGAGTACGGAGAGCTTAAACTAGCTCTCAAAGGTTTCGCGGTATTTTGGGTCCAATTTGTGCTACTGGAAGGTTTGTTCTGCTTAATTTTCAAGAGGGTGCGTAAGGGAAACGCGGGCAAGTAAGATGTTTACCTTGCCGGTCCATTGGTCGCTGTTTGACCGAAATCGGTGAGCATTACAATGCCCTTCTCGTTCAGGAGAATGTTGTCCGACTTCACGTCTCGATGCATGATTCCTTTGCTGTGAAGAAAGACGAGGCCTTGCGTAGCGCCTTTGATGACTGCCGCAACGGTCGCTTCGACGAAGCGGAGATCGCGCTCTGACACGGCTTTTACGACGCTGCACAGACTTCCCGGCCGCACAAGACCCATTACAATGGAGGCATATTCGCCGTCTGAGTAGACGGCCTCGGCAGACATCAAGTTCTAAAAGCGTACATACCTAACAGCAATGACACGTATGGCCCGTGATTTTTTGGGACAACAAGCATGACTCAAGAAGTGTGACTCCTAACCCTGTACAGCCGGGTCCGGGTCATATTGTTTTGAAAATGCCGGGTTGAAAAGTTTTGGTCAAGGAGGCCCAAAACTGACCAAAAAACGGTAGCTGAGACGCAAGGAGGTTGATGACTTCATTCACCTACCTCGGATTTTTCCAAACCACCAAAAACTAAGCCACCAATCATACCTGACACGCCTGATGACCAAACTTCAGCATGAGCTTAGCCTCGGTGACAGCTTTCGCGTACTTGGATCGCTTATCGCTTTTGATCGAGCTGCTGACTCTGATTCGTTTGATGGCGAACTTCCGCCCGGGATCGTCAATGCGGCAGGCGGAATACACGCCGCCGCTGGCTCTGAAAAGACGCGACGTTTGGCTTGGTATTACTGGTACTGGGACTGTTTTAGTCCGAAATACCTTAAACTTGCATGTTTAACGCACCAAACGGTCAAATTTTCAGCGACTTTTTGCCGCATAAGCCCAAAAATCGCTTTGGCGAGGGCTATTTTATACTAAGTCGCTTGAAAAACGCTCTTAAAACAAGTAATCCCAATAAATTAGATATTGTTCGAACGTACCAAAGGTGTGATCAAGGCATTTTTTCGGCGTCGGCCTTCCCCCCCCCCCCCGGTAAGGGCCCCCTTACCCTTGCCCCTCAACACATGTACACATGACAACAAAAGCAATAAAAATGTATATTGGTAAAATACTGTGGGAGCGCGTAAGCTACTCACCCTATTCCAAGTACGTCGCAATCGAGCACAAAGTCGGTCGTCAGTTCTCCGTTCTTTGCTACATTACGGAGTGCTCCGAATTTGCTTACGCTCGCAAGCTAAAAGGTGAGACACATCAGCAACGCGACATTCCTTCCAGCCGCCTGCCTTTAATTTGTTTTTCTTTCGGAAAGAACGGTTCGCGCAGCGGCTTGCTTTGCCTTTGTTTATACCGCAAAATGCAGTCAAAAATTATCGTTGTATGGCTAGTTGTCGTTGTGTGGATCGTGGCGGGAATTGGCAAAATTACCTGTTTCGGCATGCAGTCGTCCTTCGCTTCGTGCGCTTCAAATATTGACTTGGTCTTTGTGGCATATCCGCACCAACAGTTGTAGCGAAGTTCGCCGTTATGGACAGACCTCAGGTGATCCTTCAGACTCCCCTTGCTCGCGAACCACTGGTCACAGATGGAACATTTCCGAGCTCTAAGTTCGCTGTGTACTTCTACGAGGTGGTCTTCGAATGCTTTGTAGTCGATGCCAACGAAGCCACAGCCGTCGTAGGTGCATGGAAGATCTTTGGCGTGAGCTAGTTGACTGTGCTCGTTCGGCGCCGAGGTAGTAGAGAACGTTTTGTCGCAGTGTGCGCAGTGGAACCTGAAAAAATAAATCAGCATGTGCTGCGCTACTAGTGAGAATGCACTCTTTTCTGCAATGATGCAAATCTTGATAAGTACGTGATGTAAATAATGCAGATGTAGGGCGATCTAACCACTGCCTTCCAGACCCCTGGCGACTTACTTTTGCTTTTCATGCACGGCGCGCACATGGCGTGCGAGCTCGGCGGCGGAACGACAGCGCAGGGCGCATTTGTCGCACGAGTACATTCCTTCGTGCGCGATGGAATGCAGCCTCAGCTGCGTTTGCGTTGTAAAGAGCTTCTCACAATTGTTGCATTTCAGCGACTTGGCAGCGTGGGTAAGAACATGGGCGTTGAAGTCGGTCTTGCGCGCAAAGCCGCTACCGCAGATGTCGCAAAGCCATTTCTTTGGTCCATGGACATATTTGAAGTGCTCTTCTAGGGCCGCTTGACCGCCGAAGCTCGCGTTGCAAGTTCCACAGGCAAACGTCTTCTCTGCGTGCCTGCTCTCATAATGGCTGCGAAGGTTCCTACGGATGGAGGTTTGATAAGCGCAGAGGTCGCATGAATACTTCTTATCCACTGCTATAAAACGTAGTCATGTATGTCCGCTGGCCAATGCACAGCGGCTGTAACGATTAAGACAAGAGGTCTCGGTCTTACCGTGTGCTCTATTGACATGGAGCTCGAGGAGCTCCTGGCCACCGAATTTTTTTCCACAACTTCCGCAAGCGAGGTTCTTCTCGGCGTGCATTCTCTCAAAATGCCTGCGCAAGCTTTGCGAGCAGGTAGCTTGATAGTCGCAGCGCTGGCATGGATGTTTGTCCGATGCTGAAACATTGGGAGTTCTACCAAAAGGCTTAATATAGGTACAAAGTTCATTCATCTTGCTACAACACGCTCATAGGGCGTTGTCCAGAAGTTATATGAGACTTATCCCCTGACGCTTAAAAATACTTTAGACCGCTTGTATAGGATGATTTCGTAGTTCCGCTTTTTCTCCAATGTTCAATGCGGCCGGTCGACCACGCACCCAGTTTTCACCCTGGATCAATAGTTAGGAACTTTTTCTTGGTTCGTTCCAGGCATTAACCGAACAGTCAGACATCCGCAATGCACGCAATCACATGGTAGAGAGCGACTGCCGTACCGTACTACGGGGGTCACGCTCAGTACGGAGTACGGTACGGCATGATTTTCTGGGAAAAAATGAACTAGTACGGCAGTACGGTACGGCCCTGCTACTTCTGTACCGTATTCTGTACCGTACTGAACGGTACGGAGGACGGTACGGGGGGGGGGGGGTCAGTACGATACGGGGAGAGGGGGTAAAGTCGCACTCTATCACATGGTATTAACCCCCCTCCCAAACTATGTCCATATGTTCTGGACAACGCTCGAAGGTGACGTAATTCTTAATTCCGACTTAATATACGAAAGAAAGCCGCTTTTCAAATTCCTCTTCTTACCATGCGTTCTTCGGACATGCCGCTCGCACTGCTCGCGGCTGCCGAACTTTGCGTCGCAAGTTTCGCAGGTGATCATCTTCTCGGCGTGCTTGCTGTCGTAATGCGAGCGCAGGTGACTAGGGCAGGTGGCTTGGTAGTCGCAGTGGTCGCATGTAAACTTCTTGTTCTTTGCTGAAAAAGGTGCGCTGGTGTGATTCGGCCAGCCGATGCAGAGGGGGAGTATGACCGCTAACGACGAGGAATTCTCGTTCTTACCGTGCGCTTTTTTGCCATGTTCTTCGAGAAGCGTCTGGCTACCGAACTTTGCGGCGCAATTTTCGCAAGCGAACTTCTTCTCAGCGTGCCTGTGTTCATAATGCGAGCGCAGGTGACTAGGCCAGGCGGTTTGGTAGTCGCATTGGTCGCATGCGTACTTCTTTTCCACCGCTGAAAGAATTAATTCGCCCCATTCAAAAGGCTACCGTATTTCTCCGAATAAACCCACCTCCCGAATAGACTCCCTCCCGAATAAACCCCTAGAAGCCTAAGCCGAGCCTAATCCTGAAGATTCGGGAAATTTCAAGCATTCTCCCTGTTGTAGTGCTTTTGTTTAGGGATACGAATGGCATACTGATATCAATATAAAGATGTAACGGTCAAAAACAACTAGATCTGGTCAAATTTTGAAGAATTTTTGGGCGATTTGGGCAGAAATTTGCCAAAACTACAGGCTAACCTCGGCTTAGGCTTAACCCGAAGATTTATATCCGTAAAATAAACCCACTCACGCATAGACCCCCCCCCCTCCCGAATAGACCCCCGTTCGATGGACCATCCGAAAAATAAACCCCCCCCCCCGGGGTCCGTTGGAAGAAATACCGTATCTTGTTTAATAAAATTACAAAGCGCCCATACGACAGGTATGTTAAGGGTCTATGGTATAGGCCGTGCTTTTCACCTTCACGCCCATGTTATTACCGTGCGTTCTTTTGAGATGCACCCCAAGAAGCTGCTCGCTGCCAAACCGGCTGTCGCATTGATCGCAGGCGTATTTCTTCTCAGCATGCACGCTGTCGTGATGCCTTTTCAGGTTTGCCGTTTCGTCGCTCGCGTAGTCACACAGGTCGCACGAAAACTTCGCTGAAAAGGAAAGGAGCGTCAAAAGTGGGATTTTCGCTAGATTTTTCAACAGCGTGGGAACCGTACTTGTTGTGTTTTCATTTAAACGTGGCATCCGGATTTCGGTATGTCCCAAGATAAGGGGTTTTGTTTGCTTTTGTGCAGAACAGGTTCTTTGACCACCGGTTTTTTTAGTGCAATTCCTTCGCCCCGCACAAAGTTTATCTTATTAAAACGCCATTTCTCAGTTAGTTTATTTTTGGAATCTAGTGCAGTTTGGTCCAATGGTTTAAGCCAGACAAAGAAATAAAAGTGCTAACTTCCTGTGGGGCCACTAAAAACTCCTATAGTAAAGAAGGCCTATTCTGCACTAGCGCCGGTGTGCTACATCTCACTGTGCCAGAGGCGGAGCTGTAGCCAACTGGATGGAAGCTCTATTCCAAAATAAGGGTCTTGATCGAAAAAACGGAAATTCTTTACGATGTAGCAGTTCCCCACGTTCTCCGCTCGGTATCGTTGCACCGATTTTGGTTTACAAAATAAGACGCAGTGAGCACTACAACATTGAGATCCCTTAGCAAGTTACAGCATCCGGCTTCATAAGGACTCTACCTTTCTTCGCAGGAACGTCGACGTTCTTGTCGGAAGCACGCTTGGACGGCATTGTCAGACAAGTTTGGTTGAAATAAACGTTATCCGCAACTATTGTCAGATGAAGGCAAAAATATGACTACGGCGCTCGTTAAGAAGCCCGAAGACAAGGAACTTTAATCGATGACTGGAAGAATCATAGTTAGAATTGGCCGAGTGAAAGCCCACAATGAATGATGACTCTTTTGCTCAAACGATCTGCGATTTCGGTTGGTTTTTTTTAGATGCTTCAAACGGGCGTTAAAGGAGAAAGCTGTCCTAACGCTTATCGAGCTGCTCAGGATACCCTGCGCTAGACGTCACTGGAGCTGGCATTAGCGTCAGTGCGCTCGTTTTGGCGAGTACACAGGCTACGTCTTTGAGTTGCTTTCTGTGTAATTTGGTAGCTGATAATCTGTAAGGTTGGATACCCCCCCCCCCCCTATTGGCGGCCGAACACCGCCGATAGGGTAAGGGGGGACCCTTTGGTGAAGAAAGTTTTTTAAAAAGGTGGTAAAGAAATTAAGATAAAATAGGTCTGAAATAGTTAATACAGGCCAAATATGCCATTTTAATGTTATTTTAGTGATTCGAGGTCATTTTGGGCCTATTTTGACCCATTTTGGGGGTCCCGTTTTAGGGGTCCACCCCTGTTCCCGACCTCCACGCCCCCCTATCCTGAAATCCTGCCTACGGCCCTGGTTCATTGCACAAAAAAATAGCTGAGCACCAATATCCACAATGCGAGAAAGCGTCAGAGGGTACGAGAGATCGGACGGACGGTCGTATGAACACAGGAGAGTTTCGCCGTTCGGAAGTCGATTTCGGTTAGGTTTATGGACTGCTGGCCCGCCTATTGCCCCCCCCCCCTGGCACAGTCCGACCTGAAAGCGCTCGTACCTTGCCCGCGGAGTGTTCCCCTTCCTGGACCCTCCAGGATCTTGCGCACCCTGCTGACAATGCGGTGCTGATATGTGAGTGGGCGCGTCTTACGCGGAACGCTCTAAGGAATTCTTATACAAGAATGTTCGACGCTTCCTTCAATAGAGCATAGATAGCCGAAGTCGAGACTTATGCTAATGTGCAAACGCCGTGAACGCCAACTAAGTTCTTGGCGTCGAAACGGTCGATTACGTCCGTACTTACTACTCTATTTTAAAAAGTCAGTCGCCCCTTCAAACGTGTATGCACATGAAAAACTTCCCCTATATTCTAGTGAGAAACAACGTTCTTCCTCGGCTGGTAGCCAATTGCTGAAGACATCCTCAGTCATCGTTCGAATCTGAATCCGCAAGAAGTCATCGTAAAATGTAGTCAAAATGACTGCGAGTATAGCAAACAACGGGTTGAGACGAAAACGGAATGTTGACGTGCTTTCCCGGCGTTCTTTCACAGCAAACTACAAACGCCGGAAATGTAGCATACTTCCGCCGACGTCGCCGGAGTGCGTAAGACCTACGAATTGATTCGACGGTCACGCGGTTTCGGACTCGGTGTTGACCGCTCCGCAATATCGACCCCTGTGATTTCGGGCCGGCAAGCTATTTAGGTTACTTAGACTCTAAACTAGCGACGGGAAACTCTAAACTCATGGATAAATGAACATTCTGTCGCGTCAAACCAGTGACGCCGCATGAATACGGGCAATGAAGAATGAAGTGACAGCTAGGTTCAAGCTGATAAGGGAATACTTGGCCGGCGTGTTCCATTCCGTGCTGCATTCCCATCACATAAAGCAGGGCACGGCGAAGGCGAAGCGGCAAAATGGACCGTGTCCCGTACCCGTGGCGGTTTTTAAGAGTTGTCGCGGGGAACAGCGAGCCCCCTCGCGTCCTGCCGCAGGCACAGCGCGAGCAGAAAATTTCTGTAATTTTTGCCAATTTCCCACGTGCGACCGACGTGACCGACTTACCCTACGACCCCATTTGGACGAGCCTCAAAAACCGCCACTGTCCCGTCCGTACTGGTATGGAACGGAAAACGACACGGCTCGTATCGTGACGCCGCCCGTGCCGTTTTTAAGACTAAGGAGGCGTCCAGAAAGTCTGTAAGCATTACAGAGCAGTTATGCAGGTTAAAATGTAAGCTACAGAAGGGCCGAAGTCATGAGCGAAAAAGTTTATGACCAGCGAAAACATCGAAATAGTTTTATTTCCGACCTGAAATCCCGGATTCTGACCGGCGAACATTGCTGACAAGGAACTTTATCGAGACCCAACAGTACCACCCATCGCTAGCAGCAGAGCAAGCACAGATGAAAATGGAGTGTCTAAATGTTCTTCACTTTACAAAGAATGTTGTGGCCCGTCGTGCCCTCTTCTTCGTCTTCAGCGCTCCACAAGAACACGTCCATCCGCTTCTTCGACATTGAACTTGTAAGCGAGTACTTAGTGCACTGAGCGGCGCAGTATGGGCGGCTATGGAACACGTAGAAATCGTCGCAACGAATGGGTATATCTTTCTCCGTCGGTTTGCATAGGAGTTTCGGCATGCTCGCCTCCTGATCGCTGTCGCATCGATCTTCCCAGATAAAGCTCACCGTCTCCAACTTCTCGTTCGTGTATTCGCCTTGAACGAAGCTCTAAATGAAGAGAATTTTATGGTTTAAATAGGCCTGAAATCATTCTCAAAAACGAAATTCATACGTCGAAGACGGCGTCAATGCAGAACACGGCATCCGAGCGGCAGAACCTAAGCTCATAGTTCGGATAGCTGAAATCCTGCTCGCTGAGAAGGAAAGCCGGCTCAGGAGATGCGTCGTCCCAAATCTAAAAAAACTACCATTTGATGTCGTATCGAGCTGAAGCCGAGAGGCAGGTTTTCGCGGAGGTGGAAGACGCAACACTCGGTTAGTCCCCTTTTCAAGGCTACGTAAACATCACTTCGCGCTTGGCACGAACCACCTGACAGATCCCTTGACAAAAACGTCACGTGTTCTGGCCTTTGGCAATCTTTGTTTTGGACGCCTGACCATCAGCCAGGGGCTAAAGATGAGGAACAGGTAAACGACTATTCAAGTAGTGCAACAGCTAATAAAATGTCTGCCCGGCCCTCCGACGACTTACCCTTAAGGCACAGAACTTGATGTTATTCATAAACGAGTCACGCTCGAGCAGATCGATCCGGCGCGGTGGGGTGCTCGGAGTCAACACCAGCTCGTAACGCTTGGGTTTAAGCAAGTTTACAACGGCGTCGAGCAAGGCATAGTCGTCGGCCGTCGCGTGTTGGGACACTAAGCGTGCACGTGATATGCTCGGATAAAACAGGGAAAAAACCGCTTACTGTTGAAATCAATCGCCTCCACCGTGAACTCCACGTTGCGCATGGCTGCCATGAAGTTACCCCAGAATGCCTTATTTCCGATGCCGAAGAGAACCTCGTTGATGGCGGTGTGCCTCAGACGAGCCACAATGCTATCGAAGTCAGCATCAATCATCGTGGCCTCGAAGTCGGGCCGCGGCTCTTGGACGTACTCGGGGAGAGCGTCGTCGGTGAGGTAAATCTCGAGCATATCTGCTCGGGAGCTATTCCAGCCCCGGTATCCCTGGAATGCAGGTTCCCAGTCACATTTACCGCATAATGCGTTGTTGTTTTTGTCGGAATACACGTCACGGATGGCATGTCAACGCCTCAACGCATTACATCATCCCCGACGTATTTCATGAATAAAACCGCCTTTTACTAACCCCCATCCCCGATCTCCGAGTGATTGCTTTCGCGGGCGCAACTGACATGAACGCACTACCATAATCCTTAGTCTCTGCTTTGAAAAGTTAACGGAAAGGGCATGGTATTAATGGCTCCCGACCTGAAGGAGCACAGCTAAAAAATTTTAAAAAATCGACGAATACCCCCGCAATTGCCCTGTCAAAAGGACCGCTCATCTAGGCATTACTTGCACCCTCAATAGTCGAAGGAACAACGAGGTAAAAAAGACCGCCGCAGATGGCGACAATTTTTGGCAAATGACGAAAAATTCGCTTCTGACGGCGCCTAGCGGCAAGCCATTTTTTGCCATTGCTAGTCATTGTAGAGGTAGTCGCGGACCCCCCCCCCCGTACCGCACTCCGTACCGTACTGACCCCC
>JNEY01000264.1:31815-45751 GCA_020875895.1 Aphelenchus avenae
ACTCCGTACCGTACTGACCCCCCCCCCGTACCGTACTCCGTACCGTACCAGTACGGCATAATACGGTACGGTACGGTATGGAGTACGGCACCGTAATACGGTAACAAAAAATTTCAAATTTTCTGCCTTTTCGCAAGTAAAACGGAACATTAGGACGTCAAACAACAACGACATCAACATTAAGTGTTATAAATGGTGTTAGATACGACTGAATACTGGCCATTCTGGACGAAATTTTTCGTATTTTAGTCAAAAATGCCCAAAATTTGCTCAGTTTCGGCTAAAAATGGGCATTTTTTTGGCCTCTTGTACGGTACGGAATACGGCGCCGTACTGGAGTCCTGCCGTACCGTACTCCGTACCGTACCAGTACGGTACGATACGGAAACCCGTACTGACCCGTACCCGTACCGTACTCCGTACCGTAGAATACGGTACGAAATAAGGTACGGTACGGAATACGGTACGGCCGACTACCTCTAAATCATTGCACTCAGCGCTATGAGAATCGATTCAAATTGTCGTGCACCGTAATCGCTACACAGTTTCTGGACGCATGTCCCCGTCAGGCCGGTTGCGGACGCTTGCGCAAAAATATACTCGATATCTGTACTGACGAACGTACCACGATGAGACGTCGAACGGGGCGAAGGGCAAAGACTTCTGAGCCGGCCACAATCATCTCGTTCAGCACGCCGTGATCCGGCTGGATGCGTTCGAGCTCATCACGCGTGCAGGAGCGAAGCGATTCCCGTATCACCTCCGGCAGCATGCGTTCTGAAACGAACGTAGGGCTCGTGCACGTGACACACACTAGTAGGCGCAAATGCGTTTATCGTCCTTTTAAGTGACTAGGGCCTAAGCTCTCTAAAACGTAACCCAAAAACAGGTTAGATACACCCTGATTTTAAACTCCAGCTTAATCGAAAGTTCCGGTATATGTGTTTTTTTTGGTGCAGACCCTCGTGTTTTAGGCGCCTTCGGGGCCTAGAGGCGGGTGTCCACCTGTTTTGTCAAAATTGCACCATACTCCCTTGGTTTTGCCTACGCCGAGCCTTGCTACGACCCGTTTATATTCTACTGAACGCTCGCGAAGAGCTCGAAAAAAATCTCGGCTGGTGCAGGTATCAACCCTGTGCAACCGGGCCCTAGGCCCGCCGGGCCGGGCCGGGCCGGGCCGGGCCCGGGCCGGGCCCGGGCCTCGATTTCGCAGAACCAGCCGGGCCCCGGGCCGGGCCGGGCCCGGGCCTCGATTTCGCAGAACCAGCCGGGCCCCGGGCCGGGCCGGGCCGGCCCCGGGCCGGGCCGGGCCGGCCCCNCGACTTGAAGGCCCGTTGCACAGGGTTGGCAGGTATACGTCCGGCCTTAGATACGGCAAAATGTTTTTGTTCACACGATTTTTCCCACTGCGCCGTGGCTGTCATGGCGACATTTCCTGGACGGAACCCAGCTGTTAAACCGAGACTTTTTTTTAATTCGGAAGCTGTAAGTGGGCGAAACAAACTCACTCCGCTGTCTTTTCGTCGTAACGGCTTCCGGTGTTTCTGCAGCTCGCTTTTGCCCACGAAGAACGGACTGTTCGAGGTTCATGTCTGGAAGAAACAGTTACGATGAGCAGCGTGGATAAGCCTCTAACATCTGTTGGGATGCGGGGTGCCGCCAAATTTGCCAGTCGTTTACTAAATGAGCATCGATGCACTTTTCGCGTGAACTAACGCCACGACCGTTGGCGGCTTAGCGGGTGGACGTACGCAGTGGCCTCCCGAGTGGGACCGGGACAAACGGTTGCGTATCACCTCTCGTGGATTAGTGTGTGAGAATGGGATCGATAGCGTCCCTGGAGGAACGACAGCGGCTGAAATTATTGCCTAGGCGCAGTCGGAAGGGCTAAGCGCACGGTTTTGGGCGGCAAACGGAAGGAGGGCTGTTTGTACAACTGTGGGCGTTCTTTGGCGTCGCTCCCCCAAATAGTCGGGTAAAGGGCTAGCCTTAATAACATCGATTTTTCGACAATATTTTTATATTTTACGAAATAATAATCACAAGTAGACATATGAATGGCCAAAAGTTAGGAAGATATCCTGACTTCTTTGCCGTGAAAATTTTACTGACGTACTGCGGTACTCTGAGCGTAGCACCAAAGCCACTTCCAATCGGAAAACTCGAAAATGCTGAATCCAGCGCACCCCAAAGCGCACCACGATTGAAACGATGGCAGCGCAAATTGAGGTACACGGATCTGAGAAAGACGGCGGGTTTTTTTTTGTATGTGCCGATTGTCAATTAGGTCATCGTCGTCGCGAGGCTCGATAAGATCACACTTGCGAATTTTATGCGTGTTGTCGGAGCGTTGCATGTAGCTTTTTTGGCAGGCTCTGTCGGGGCAGGGCCGTTGGCGCATGCACTTTTGCAGATCGACGTCTAGCGCCTCACAGAAAGGAGCAGCAAGTAGAGCGTTTCAAGTAAAAGTGGAGCAGCTGAACAAGCATTGTTGTCGCATGAACTGCCCAAAGCAGTTCTCTCCTCCTCCGAGAATATCAGGTACTCGCTACTATTTACTGAAAAAATATCCGGGTACCTATAATAATGTCAGCGGAGCAAACAAACGTCTAGCTTTAGGAAATATGTCGCGCCGAGGTACTTACTTGTCGGAAACTTCTAGATTTTCAACTATTTTAAATATTTTTAATGATTTTATGTAATTTAAAGTTAACTGAACAAAATTTAAAATTCTAAATTAAAATTAAGGTTCTAAACTGAATTCTTAGTTATCGGAATATAACGAGATAAATACGAGAGCACCGCCAGCAAAGAATCTGCAGCGAAATTCGTCAGAATTTGGGCAGTTTTCATAGCTTTCTTCACGGAACTACGCAAGAGGCGTGGTCCTTTCCGGTTCTAGTCTCAGTTTTCTACCGTCTATTCGTAACGCTTTCTCGTCATGCGACTAACCGTTTCTGCGAACATGCACAACAGGGTATACAGTAATCGAAAACGCTGTTGAGAATCGATTTCAGGTGTTTGTTATCGACAAAGCACTCAACTCTGCGACGCACATCGTTCGACAGCAGTTCCGTAAGGCGTGAGGTTGTCAACTGCGGGTTATAGGTTCGACTCTCCATCACCTTATGCACCAGGGCTGGGCGCTTTTGAAGTTCAAACCGAATCCGAATCCGAAGGGGTCAAAAAATAAACCGAAGCGAATCCGAATCCGAACTTCGGAAAAAGTACCGAATTTCCGAATCCGAATCCGAAGTTTTTTATTCGTTCATTTCGGACACAGCTAAGTGGGCATATGTCTTACAAGAAGAAAATCTCAGGTGAAAACATTGTTCTGATACGGTGTTCTTAGGTTCTATGTCCAATACACTGCGCACCTCTCGCGATCTCGCCAAAGTTTGGGTAAATTTGGACCATTACGGTTAAAATTTCCGTGTTTTCGGCGCCTAGCGGCGGGCCATTTTACCTAGTGAAACTTCGGAAAAATTTGGTTTTTCAACCGAATCCGAACCCGAACTTCGGAAAATGTATCGAATTTCCGAATCCGAAGTTCGAATCTCCATCACCTTATGCACCAGGGATGGCGGAAGTTCAGATTTGGCCTAGGAAATTCGCGCCGTTCGATACTTGCTCGAATGTGTCAACAATTTGCGTTGCATTCAGAAATGCTTCGTTTTTTATTTCGCCTTCAGGCTCAGGTTGAATTAAAGATCGGCACCCGTAACGTATTACGTGCCGTACCTTACCGCTGTACCACCGGTACGGCAGTACCGTCGGGTGGGCAGCCAGTACGGCAGTATGGTACGGCTTGCCTTACACTGGCAATTTGTAACGAGTTCGTGCCGTACTGCAGCCGTACCGTACCGTATTATGGCCCGTACCATACCGTACTGGCCATAATACGGTACGGCAGTACGGTACGGGCAGGGTTTCGCCCACGTGGTAAATAAACAATTGAAATGGAGATTTTAAGCAAGAAAAGAATGCAAGAGGAATGTTGAGGTCCAAAGACGCTTTATTAAGCCCTGTCGTTGGAACTCCCGGCTTCTTCTGTTGGCATCTTCCTTTTAAGTGCGGCGCGACGGGCGGAGCTATAATTCGGTGCAGCATAATCTGCCGACGTACTCGGTAGATGCTGGGCAGTAGTCGGTCTAAAATACCAGGTAGCGGTTACATTTTAACGAGCTTTGAAGCTGGCCTAAACTGGACCTGCTCTTGCGGCCCAGAGGGTCTAGGCCCTGGTCCTATTCTCCGGAAATTACCCCCATTTCGAATTCTGTCGGGTAAGAATAAAACGAGTTTGTTGTCATTTTTGTCCACTTTTTGCTAATGGAGGACCATTTTTACTAGGCCTGTGCCTAGCGGCGGGCAGCCGAAAGCCGGCCTCTCGTCGTGGAACTCGAATCAAATGTGCACAGTCCTACTTCAGTCCCTAGAGGCGTACCCTTCGTCTTTGTCGACGCGCACACCGTTGCTCTCTTGAACGACCCGATTGCATTTTTCAATCTCAGCAGCAACTGCTTCGTCGCACACCGACAAGGCGTTAAGCACAGCGACCTGACTCTCTGTCTAAAAATCGAAATTTCCAGAATCGCCAGATGTGATCGTCACTACTTAGGTTCAAACCATTAAACGTCGGCCCTGGCTATAGCAAAAACGCTTGATGTGTAAATACGTCGTCGCTATGATTCACGTACGATGACGTCTTTCAGGCGGAGAGCTCTCCTCGTCATCGACTCGAGTTCGTCTCTTGTTAGGTCGTCCATCGCACGCATGCTATCGCAAACGTCTTCGCTTTTCGCCTCGCATTCCTTAGCCGCCTAAATCACCAGGTTCAGCTAACCATCTCGCCTCAGCACGTAGCGCCAGTGGCGTATTTAGGGGGGGGGCGCGCCCCTGGAGCCGGGCCGAAGGTCTGGCGAGGTAAGGGGGGACCAAGCCAAATTTTTCGTTTAGGAAATTCGCGCTTCTTTCATTGGTTTGGGCCATTTTTCCACGATCTATTGCCTCGCAAGCCTAAAAAATTGCTCTAGCGGCGCCTGCGGCGGGCAATTTTTTGACTGAAATAGTTAAATGTAGACAAAGACTAGACAAGGTCCCCCAGGGGACCAAGGAAAATTTCTCTATTTCTGAAAATTAAGGTTTTTAAACACAATTTGAACCAATTTCCGATAAATTTTGCACATTAACAGCAAAAAAACCGCTCTGGAGGCGCCTGCAGCGGGCTATTTTGGTTAAAAAAGCCCCCAACTTCCAACAGCGAGCCAATTTTTCGACGAATTTTTGCCAAACGAGCCGGAAATTGTCTTTGGCGGAGCCTGCGGCGGGCCGGTTTAGGTTTAAATATGCTATAAACACTATTTAAAACAACTAGTAGGACAAAATCGGGACACTTCAGAAAATTACCAAAGGGGGTACCAAGGCATTTTTTCGGCGCCGGCCTTCGGCCGGCGCCGAAAAAAAGGTAACGGTCCCCTCTTACCATGCGCGCCCCTCTTGGCTGAATCCTAGGTACGCCACTGCGTAGCGCTCACAGAGCGCGAACACTGCCTAAGGCGTTAATTCGCTCATACACATGTGACGATTTTTACGCACTTTCTGATTGCTGATTTGGCGGTTACCTCATTCGCCTTTGTAGCGAGGTACTCCATTGCTTCGGCTTTAGAACAGATGACGAAGGTCCTGTAGACAGGGCGTTCTTGATCGATCCGCATCATCGCCTTGCAGATGTCCCGCTTCGACGCCATTCTGTGCTCGAGAAGCTCATGCGCTTTGAACGCCATTGAGTGCCTCGTGGCGCACACGCCGCAAAGAACCACATCCCTAAGAACATTGTCGTCATGATTACTTTGCTCAGCGCCCCTAGTCGAAGTAGCCCCTAGCACAAAGTGCACACGCAGTATTACATCCGAAGTCGGATCCTCTCGGACTCAGTAAGAAATAAATTATGTGTCGTAACCCAAAAATAGTAAAGATTCCTTTCCGACGATGCAAAAAGTCGATAGGACTGGACATCAGTAAAGAAACTAAACTTGACAGTTCGTTCAGCAGATTTTTTGGGGCAATTCACGGAGTTTAGACCATGTCTGGTTGAGTTCCTTTCTGTGAAGTCCAACGAACAGATAAGTTCACTTGGACAATCGACGGAAACACTTCCCAGGTACTTACTTGGTCGTTATCGATAAGGAAGTTTGCCCGGCAAGACTCGCAGCGAAACAGATCTTCCAGTGGTACTTTTCGTTGGCAAGTAGAGCACGCGATGCCGACGTGCATCTCCGAGATCACATCCATGCTGCTTTAAGAAGACTGCTTGCCTGTGGGTGCCTTACCCAAAAGCCGAAAATTCTTCGGGAAGAAGCCGCCATTTGGAATGCGCGAGTGTTCCCGACATTCCGGACAAGTGACGTTGGTACGGCTCGAAGACGCGTCGATGAGCTTTTGCACGCATCCGGCGCAGACGGAATGGCCACAAGCGGGCAGTACGCGTGGGTCCTTGTAATCGTCGAGACAAACAGGACACTCCGTGGCTTTCACCTTCGCTACTTCGGTCATTGCATTCTGCCGAGTTTTGATGAGGTATAATGCCCACCTAAATGGACATTTCAGAAAAGAACGGATTGGTCCTAAAAAATTGAAATGAGTGAAGATCTGGTCAGAAAAGGCTGCTAGCGAACGTTCAAAACCACCAACCAACAGGGTTGGACCGGACTTTTTTTTAGCCCGGGACCGGGACCGGAACTTGCAAAGTTTTGAAACCGGGACCCCACACACCCGATTCCGGGACCGGGACTAGACTTCAGAAAATATGCTAGGGTAGCAATGGAGGGGTAGGTTCGGCCATCATAGTCCGCGCGGAAGGAGTAGACAGATATGATGTAGTGTTGCGCTATGCGCACTAAAAAGGCCCGCCGCTAGGCGCCGACCGACGAAATTTTCATTATTTGTCAACTGTTCCACTAAATTTTAGTTGGTATCGCCCGGGACCGCCCAACCCTGGCATAAACATAAAAAAGAAGCCGTAGCATGCCAACAAATGCGTTAACCGATAACAACGCTGAGGTCCGCCGCGACAAATAACGCGACTGAGCGAGAGTCATGTGTCGGTCGCAAACGAGGCAGCTAAATCGCTTACGCCACCGAAAGGTGCTTGATATGGGGAGCAAGCGTTCCGTCCTCAAATGACTCGTTATGCTGCTCCCTTGCTGTTGTTGCCCAGGCGTAGTCTGTATTCTGTTGTTTGAACTCTGGGGTAATATCGGTCATTTGCACGCCCTCGTTGGCCGGGGATAGGTCTGCGATACGCCCCCTCCCCCGCTCACTCGCCGTGATTTCCCCAATTATTGTATGCTTTCTACCGTGATACCTGGTTTCTACGTTCTCCTTGTTCTTAAGTATGTTTGCGCATGAAACCGCTATTGCACTCGGCTCTATGGCAGTGATTTTCATAATCCTAATTCCACATGTTAATGCGAATCCTATTAATCTTCTAATCCAGTCTTCAATTTCATCGGGTCAATGAATACAGGAAAAGTTGCTGAACAGTATGATTTAATGGAAATGAAAAGGAGATTTTAGCATAACGAGAAGAATGCAAGAGGAATGTTGAGGTCCAAAGACGCTTTATTAAGCCCTGTCGTTGGAACTCCCGGCTTCTTCTGTTGACATCTTCCTTTTAAGCGCGGCACGACGGACGGAGCTATAATTCGATGCAGCAGAATCTGCCGACGTACTCGGTAGATTATCGGTATTTACTGGTCTGAAACGTCGGGTTTCTCGTTGTTCGCCTTTGCTAGCAATATATATTAACCTTTAAAGCTTAGAAGTTTACCCTTTGGCCTTATCGGATGGCACATCGTTGCCCTCTTGAAGGGCCCGATTGCACTTCTCGATCTCAGCAGTAATTGCTTCGTCGCATGTCGCCAAGGCGTCACGCACAGCTATCTGACTGTCCGTCTAGAAACACGAAATTTGCGCACATCACAGACCAGGGCCGCATTTAACGGGGGGGGGACTAAATATGCCATTTTAACGTTATTTTAGTGATTTGAGGCCATTTTGACCCCCTTTTGACCCATTTTAGGGGTCCCACTCCCTGTTCCCGAACTCTCCCCCCCCCCTCCCCCTATCCTGAAACCTGTCTACTAGAGTTCGGCGATCGCACCACTGTACGGGCCGTACCCGAACCCGTATTATACGGCGCGGCAACGCGGCTCGGGGGGGGGGGGTGGGTTGCACCTCGGGTTCGGGATTCGGCACGGGTGGGGGTCCACCGCGGGTTCGGGTTCGGCGCGGGGTACAACGCTGATCTCTATTGTCTACGGCCCTGTTACAGACTGCTTCGACCCGTAATCGGTCCGAACCGCTAACAGACCTTGTAATAACAAGATGTGGCACTTACGATGACGTCTTTCAGGCGTACAGCTCTGCTCGTCATCAGCTCTAGTTCATCTCTTGTTAGGATATTCATTGCACGAATGCCGTCGCGAACCTCTTCGCTATTTGTATTAATGACCAATTGTCATGGAGCCTCGAGACGGTCGGGTTAGAATTGGCAGAGACGTAAGACTGAGAGGTGAGTCCGAAGCCAATGTATGGACCGTCGACTCTATTTTTGGTAGCTGCAGGCGCACGTAATCGCGAGGGACAAATAGATGAAGCATAAGAAACGTCACGACATGAAATGGAACGCTTAAAAGGTGATCGGAAGGCAGCGAGCCACAGGGAAACGAGCCACGTTTGCGCCCTCCGAGAGCCAATAGAAAGTATCGAACTAGCGACCTCACGGGCGAAGAACCGAAAACAACCCTGGATACCTGCAAGCGGCCAGCCGGATTCTGAAAACATCAACCTACCGTATTGGTTCTAATATAAGACGAGCTCTAATAGAAGACGAGCCCTAATAGAAGACGAGTCCTAAATCCATAGGGGGGACCCTTTAGAACTTTCACGAAAACCTCGAAAATTCGACCATCGAAAAATAGAAGACATCGTCTTATATTAGAACCAATACGGTAATCGTCGACCAGCCTCTTAAAAATCGTCATTTCCAACCTCAACTCCAAGAACGCTTAAGCAGCTTCGCGCAAACGCTGAAACCTCAAACGAGCGTTTTAGGCACCATAAACTCCCTATGAGAGACGTTCTCTTCCAGTTCCGGGCGACGAGTCCTCGAGGACCGCTCTCATAGGAGGGTTTTGGCATGTCGGGCCAAAACGGGATTGTGCGCCTTGGATATCTCACTTCGGCTTTTGCCAAACGTTCAATGAACTTTCTTGTCTGTAAAGTTTTTGACAAGACACTGCCCAAAAGTTCGTTTTGAAAGTGTCCGCTTCGTGGCATGTGTTCTTTTCCTTGGCCTTTTGACGAGCAGCCGCCCGCTTGACGCTGATGTTCGCGACAGTCTAGTGGAGCACGACCTCGGGGAAGTTTGCTGAGTCGCTAAGACGAACACTGAGCAGCTTCTACCCAAGGTATTCGGCGCTAGCTCACAACTCATGCTGCGAGGCGACCACATGTAAGGCATTACGAACAGAACAGCGGAATTGGGTAGACAGTCGGGGTCGTCCAGGGCGTCAAACGGCCGAAAGCATCGAGGGAAAAGTGTACGCACATTTATTTCCCCCGCATAATCTGGTGTGAGCCCAATCGACACCGCATTTTAAGCCCTTCCTCACATGGTTTGTCCGCTTTCAAGAGCTGTCGACGATTCGTGCAGTTAAAGGTAAGCATCCGGCGAATTTTTTCTTCCTGCATGCTGTCCGTTTTCGCAAATAAGCCACGCACAGGCGCTGTTTGACAAACGCTTTTTCCAAAGAAATTTCCCAAAATCAAGCCGAATCCAAATGGTATAGTGCCACAGGAAAAACTAAAACAAAAATTGGATCCGCTTGTCGAAAGAGCACCGAACTACCGGAACCGGATCACAAAGTTTGTCGTCCCAAACTTCCAACTAGTGAATTGGGCAACGTCCTCGGCCAATTTTTTGGAATTCACTTTTGTCAAGGCCCTTTCAAAAGCACCAATGTCGAAAACGTGCGAGTCGTATGCGATAGCGGAGGAAATTGAGCGAAATTTTGGGCCAAAGTAAGAGATGTAGTCGGTGGGATGCGCCCAATATAGTGTGCAGAGTCGCGTGAAGGGTAAGCCCAGGGGTTTAGCCCATAGAAAAATAAACCCGTACCAGGGTTTTGACTTCGCCCTCACCCTTCACCCTAACTTCACCCTCACCCTCACCCTCACCGGACGAGGGTGAGGTCGAGGGTGAAGTTCTAAAAAGCCAAGGGGTGAGGGAGAGGTTGAGGGAGAAGTCGGAAAATTTGGAAGGATGAGGGAGAGGTTGAGGGTGAAGTTATTGCCATTGCAGCGTGGAGCGTAGCGTGAATGTTCGATGCTATGTATTAAAATATGACCGTGAATACAACGGTTTACTTAGGGGTGAGGTTGAGGGAGAGGTCGAAGGTGACGTTTTCAAAAACCCATACGGTGAAGGAGAGGTTGAGGGTGAAGTTGAAAATTCTGCAAGGGTGAGGGAGAGGTTGAGGGTGAAGTTTTCGCGAGACACGGAAACCCTGACCCGTACCCTAGAAGAAATCCATCGCTTAAGACATCCAACTTCCCTTCCTCTTGCAGGCATACTAGGAACTGTTCGTTGTACGATTTACGTACGTAGGCAGGTTTCAGGTTTTTAAAAACCAGTTCAGGCGCAGTCTTGGTCCGTACATTTAACGCCAGTGAGTGTCAGATGGTTCTCGTAACAATGCAATATGTTGCGAGCACAGTGAGTAAAATCTGTGTACAGGGCACGATTTTATGTTTAAAACCACATTTTGTTTCGAACCAGGGCGGGCGCAATGCGAGTCGGCATCGTAGACAGATAATTTGTGGAATCGCACACGGTGAAAGAGACCGATTCAACCAGTTTCTATGGATGGTACTTCTGACGTAAGCTACGCTTAGTCATCGCCATGGCACATTTGTCTGACCCATCTTTCCTGTACCGAAAATTATTCGTACCGTTCAGGCTTGGGTTTGAAACATTATAGTAAACCTTGACAGTTCGTCGTCATGCTGAGTTGGAACCGGCGTCGTATATCGTCTTTTTGGAATCGGTTTTAAATTTTAAAGTCGGAACGAATTTGGCTCTGGACGTGGAGTCCCTTCCATATCGACCCGAGAGAGGTAGCGTCTCGGGAGCCATTAACCGTAAGCCGGAGAGCATTCAGTGACAACGCCTGATGAAAGCAATGGCGGCGACTGCGGTAACGGTCCTTTGAGTTGCGTGTGCAGTTACCGACTGTGCAATTGCATGTAAAGTTGAGCGATTACCGAAGATGGAGCAGCATTCGTGCATTGATATCTGGTGGCCATGGTTAACGGTAGACACTCATGAAACAAATTTGCGAGTTTCGCGACGACGATTAAGCCGCGCGAAGGAAGATGCGAGTGACGCATAGCATCACAAACTATAGCCGCAGCGACTCTTGGTAAGACGAGCGTGCCATTGCCAATAGTTTGATGCAAAGCGACTTCAGGTCGGAGTGAGCGCGCTTGGAAATAGGCAAGCCTGCTGCGTCCACAAACTCGACGAGAGGGATTTCCTTTTGTTCTCATGCGTTTCCGTCCGATCTCTGGTAGCTTATGGCTTTCGCGAATCTTGAAATTTATGATTCAGCGGAGTCTGCTCATGCTAAACGAAATCGATCGCATCGCGCAAAACCGCTAGCCGGTCTTAGTCAAAACATTAGGACTGTAATTAGGTTACGCGAGTACGGGGAAGCATACAGAGCAAGTCCTCTGCACCCGCCTCCGTCCTTGAACCTTGTCCTCGCCTAGAGACCGTCTTGACTATGTTTCTCCGGAAGCTCCGGGTATTTACAGTCCCTCTTCTCACACTTGTATTGGTTTCAACGGCGTCTCGAGGATAGCCAGAGGCGCTCAGTGAGCGACGAGGCAGCGTTTCAGCGTGAAGCGTCATTGACGACCAGAGGTCATAGGTCAGTCCAAAAGAACGCATCCATGCTTCTTGTGGGCGTCCGCTGGCCCCAGCCCAGACACGCTTTCACAGCCGTCGACAAGGAGTCCCAGGTACTCAAAATAAGCAATAGTAAATCATTGCGCATCAGCGTTTTTTCATCTTCAAATTACTGCAGCGGCGAACGACGTTCGTTTCCTTCAACTGAATTAATTCGACAATGACGCCCAAGCGTCCCTGCAACAAGAAAGCAGAGGTTCCTGCGAAGAAAGGTAAAATGTTAACAATCAGTAATTTCAATATTGTCATGTTTCCTGCGTCACGGTTTGTTCAAGCAGAACTATGAAGGTCATTCCTGGAATGATCCCTGAGAGTGAGAGCACCCTTTAGGGCGTTAAACGAGCGACATTAAGAAATTTGTAGATACTTTCAGCTAAAGGCTCCTCACACTCGCGTGGTCCCCTCCCTCCATTTGAGCCTTTTCGTAAGGTCCTACAAAAAATAGAGCTGCAGCCAGGGACATTCGGCCGACCGAGAGTTTAAACGATAACTAAGCATCAAAATCCCTGGGTTGCAAGCGTAGCTAGCGGAATACCACCATTATTCTGCTTGTGATACACAATAACGTTCCAGGGAAATTCTCGTGCGATCTTTGCGTCTATACAAGCGACAGAAGCAATGATCTGAAAAGGCATTACGACTGCAAGCACGCCGAGAAGAAGTGTGCCTGCACTCAATGCGGCAAATCTTTCGGCAACGAGCAGCTTCTTGGCGCGCATCACAAAAAGGCGCACGGTAAGAACAAGGCTGTGAATATGAAAAGCGCTACCAACACCATAGCCCTAAAAGTACCATTTGAAGGGGCTTTTTAATTAGAATGAACAAGATGGCCTAATGAGTCAATTTATGAACATCTTTCAGTGGTGGAAAAGAATCACGCATGCGAGGACTGCGACTTCCGAACCAGCAGCGCTTGCGACCTACGCAGGCATCGCGAAGGCAAGCACGCCGACAAGAACTTTGCTTGTGGACAATGCGACAAGAAATTTGGTAGCCGAGCACACCTCGAGTGTCATGTCGAAAGAGTCCACGGTATGACCGGAAAGTCTACTCTTGCCAATAGAAAAAGAGGTCCACAGTCCTCTTGACATTATAACATCGTGCCGAGCTCATGTCTTGTTAATTTTCGAAAACATTTGCACTGAACCGGTGCGATTTTTATTCAGAGCTAAAATTTGATAGTTTAGAAAAGTACCACAAGGGGGGGGGGGGGGCTCCCCGTAATTTTTCCGGGCCGAACGCCTTGCCTCTCCCCAGGCCCAGTTCGCCCGCTCTTGGCTACCGGTTATATTCGGTTTGTTGTGCCGTATGGCGGGGGGTGGGATAGAGCAAAGTCGATTTAGAGATATTTGCAGGGGTAATACCATGTTATTAAAAGAATGACAGGAGATATAGCTTAATTATGCTTTTAATCGACTTGTTAAGTGTAATTATATTATTTAATGCTCACCGACTAAGACAACAAAGGACGTACCCACTCCATATTGCTACATAATTACACCCTCCCCTCCCCCGTACGGTAGTGCTCGGGTCAAATAAATAAATTATTTGCTTTATTCAAATAAAACGGAATCAAATAAATAATTTATTTATTTGATTATTTATTTGATTGAATTTAGCAAAATTATTTATTTGATTGAATCAAATCAAATAATTTATTTATTTAATTATTTATTTGATTGATTTTTGCAAAATTATTTATTTGATTGAATCAAATAAAATAAATTATTTGTCTGGATACCGCTTTATTCACAGAACTTTATCTTACCGTGCTCTCACACCGTTAAAGTGTACCAGTGACAAAGACCGGAAACGCACCAAAGAGATTACGTGGCGAGAGGAATTAAAAATTTTAAACAGGAAAGCTGTTTATTTGAATGAATCAAATAAATTATTTATTTGATT
>JNEY01000264.1:56283-66979 GCA_020875895.1 Aphelenchus avenae
CCCCCCCCCCCCCCCCCCTCCCCCGTCCGCGGCAATTGGGAAAAGTATGAAAATCTCTCACTAAATCTGGAATAAGTGCCGGAGGAAACTGAAATCGGACTCGTTCCAAATGGCCGACTCTACCAATTCCTGTCAATTGTTTTCCCGGGTTTGCCGAAGGCTACTCCAACGAAAATTTGAGATAAAGTTTTACAGATATGCGTTTTTCCTGTCTGGCGTAAGGACCGGTACTCGCCAGCCGCACCGTGCTCCCCTGACCACTCGTACCGTACTCCGTACCGACAGTACTATTGCCGATTTGTAGCCTAGCGGCGCGCTATTTCTACGAATGCGCACTCATACTGAACGTTTCTTCACTCCTTGCACAGTAAATGTTGCCGGGAATTTAGGGCATAAACAACTTTAGAATCATTCAGTGCCACGCTCACTCTCTCATTCATGTGAGGATGACTGAAGAAAACGAACAGTCTAAGGAAGGAAATAAGACCTCGCATAAAATCCTGCTTAAAACCAACGAGTTAGATTTTACAATATATTTTTCGTAACCGAAACCTTTTTATTTGCAGAAATTTATCATAGATCAAAAACCGAATCTCGTCAGCAGCACGAAAGCGAGTCCTGCGGTGACGATTGTTTCTGTCCTCTTTATACCCCTGACTAGAGATCGGCGCCCGTGCCAAGTTACGGCTCAAACCCTTACCCGTATAATACGCTACGGCAACAGGGACGGCCTCGAAAAAGCCGTATTACACAGGCCAAGCCCCATTACGGGCCGTGTTTTATGCCGTGTTAGAGTACGTACGCGGCATGACAATTTTTCGTCCACCACGAGCACGAGGTACGGCACAGGTGGGGTCACCACGAGTACGGGTTCGGCACGGGGTTCGAATGCCGATCTCTACCCCTTACTGAAAAGTAAGGCCACGTGGGCTAGAACTACAGAGCTTAAAGTAAACACACCTTTCCTCTCGAAGATCACCGCAAAGGCCGAAGTCGGCAATCTTCACTTCGCCGAGTGCTGAGACGAGAATGTTCTCCAACTTGAGGTCTCGATGCACGAGCGCAGCCTCCCTAAAGTGTTGGACTCATGCATGCATCTTACGTCGGTCGCTCACTTGTGAATGTACTTCAGCCCTTCGAGAACCTCGCGAACCACGTGAGCAGCGACCGGCTCACTGAAACGGCGTTGTCCCTGCTCCTTGAGAATCCCATCCAGATCGCCCTTCTCCATGAACTGCTGGACGAGGTACACGTTGTTCTCGTCGATGTAGCAAAGCCGCGTAGGGACGATGTTCTAAGGTTCAAAAAGTTCGTATGTACGGTTATATTAAATAGGCCATGGTCAATCATCACAGAACGAACCGAGTGCCTGTGCCGTCGCGTCACATCATCTTCGCGGAGCAGGCGAGTCAGCAGCTCAACACTCTGGAACGGAGCCGTCTTGATTGCGTATTTACGGTGCAACACCGCTTTCGCGACACTGCCGAACGATCTGAATTTCACGATGAGTGACATTTTGATGCCGAGTTGGAGAGGTCCTTTTAGTAGGGTTATAGGCCCTATTAGGCGATTTTTGAAACCTGATGCCAGGAGTGTGCGGGGAGAGGGTGGGTATAGTGGCCGTCGTACTTTGGGATCAGTACGCCTGCGAGTGGGCTTCGAATGGTTCTTTGTTACGAAAGATAAGGGACGGGTCCAAAAACGCTTTGTTGTAATCTCCTTATTGGACGCAATTTTACTGAGGAGGATGTGGTAATAGTATGTACGGAATAAGACTGCGTCATGTGTGGACACCGTTTTTTTGCAACATCATACCCTGATTTGAGGTACTCCGCTGTAGGGAACGCAGCTTCAGGATCGCCGAAGATGAAGTGCTGCACTAGTTCTCGCTGCTCGGATGTCTAGAAGCACCATCGTATAATCAGTGTTTCCAAGTATTATAAGGGGCTGTCCGGAAATTATGTTAACTAACAAAGCCATTTTTTACCCTTCCCCCTCGTTAACAGTTGTTAACAGCCGCTCGACCCCCCCCCCCCTTCCCCTTTGTTAACCAACAAAAAATTTTAGGTCATTTTACCTAGTGTGAATTCCGGAATTTCAACGGGTTGTATTTGCCAGCATGGGTGAACGAAAATTGGAAGCAGGGAAGGTCATAAAAATCGCTCGCCGCAGGCGATACCAACGAAATTTTAGGGTTAAAATTGCTCATCACAAGCGAAAATTTCGCTTGTCGCCGCCTTCGGTGGACATTTTTTCACTGCCTGTTGTTAACACCCCCTTGACCCCCCCCTCCCCCGTTGTTAACAGTGGTTAACAAATCGTTGATCCCCCCTCCCCCCACATTAGGCTAACATAATTTCTGGACAGCCCTTAAGGCAAAATTCGCGTACCAGGTGCTGCATCCACCAGGCGTTGGCTGCGCTTCCGACTTCTAAAACATTCATTGGCACGTCTTCGGTGAGGTCGGTAGGTTATCACAAAGTAAGGGTGACAATCCGTTACGTTATCCGTTACGTTAATAACGTAACATAACGTAACGGAGGGGGGCGTAACGTAACGGCTAACGTAACGGGTGTACCCCAATAACGGTGCCGTTATCCGTTACGTTATTTGACCCTTTTTTTGGCCTTTTGGCCGTAAAATTCGGATAAATTTGGTAAAGTTTTCGGTGTAAACTTTCAAGGTTCGACCACGATGTGGTTTAAATCGACTTCGGCAAGCATAGCGATTCGCATGGGTTTAGAAAACGCTACGCACATAACGGTAAATACGTTTTTATGTGTTCTACCGGCCAAACATCTACGGAAAATTCCGATTTTTAACGGGTTCCGTAACGGCCGTTATAACGTAACGTAACGGCTAACGCAACGGAGGGGGTCGTAACGTAACGGCTAACGTAACGGACCCCCTACCGACTACCCTTGTCACAAAGCACACACATAATAGTGACCACGGGACGCCATTTTTGGTCGGGGCCCGTGAGCAGGTGGGGGTCACTAACACGAGGATACTTGTTCGGGCACGATAGACGCAAGTACCGAATTTTCTCTAATAAACACCCCCCCCCCCTTCTATTAGACCCCCCCCCACCTAGGGGCCAATTGCGGAATAAACCCCCCCCCCTCTAATAGACCCCCTCCCTGCTAATTAGTGCATATTTAGGCATAAAGTAGACATATTGGACACACTACTCAATGATATGGCCAAAATTTGGTCGATCTTGGTACAAATTCCATTAATTTTCGGGCGTTCGGCCAAAAAATTTCCATTTTAAAATAACCACCCCCCCCCCCCCTAATAGACCCCCCCCCTCCACCTAATAGACCCCGGTCCCGGGGACCATTGCGAATTAGACCCCCGGGGGTTTATTAGAGAAAATACGGTAATGCTCACACTTCCGAAACGCCCATGGAACCGAAAAGTTCCATGCCGGAAAGGCAGGCCCTCTCGAAAAATGGTTGACCTATATTAGGTCATTTTCGTCTAAATCGAAGCTCGTCGTAAATGGTATCAGTTCTACCGTTTCCGTATCAATGTAAAAATTCTAATTCCTAAAATTTACTACTCTTAACCTTATTGCCTATCTCTAGGGCCATCAGCAGGATGCTTCCGAAAATTCTCCTGTGTCACTTTTAGTTGATGGAACTTTTTCTACGAATTCCTGAGGCGGCTCATTACACGTTTACGGCACGCGGAATTAATTGCAAGTACGAACCAAGTTGTCCTTCGCCGATAAAGTAAAGCATCTCGGATTGGTGCTGGCGAAGCTCCGACTGGGCAGCATCCAAGAGCTCCATCAGCTTCTCGCACTCGGCGGTCTTCTCGTCCAGCGTGAGCTTTGCCAGGCTGTTTTCCAACATCGTTGCAAACGCTTCTTCGGCCTTCTTCGCGTTCTCCGTATTGAGTTCCACCTGCTTCTTGTAGTGATCTGAAATAATCACGACTCATTGGCTAAACAAAAAATCATACAGTCCGCCTATGTGTACCGTAGCTCGTGCCGTACTGGCCCCGTCGGTACCGCAGAAAGCCACAAATGACGTGAACTTTATAGCTGCGGTAAGGCCAGACACAGGAAGGGAGCCCCGGAATTCGAGGCCCGGTCCGCGGACTTTCAAATCGGGGGCTGGGGCTTCCGGGCCTTAAGTTCTTGAGCCGGACCGAAAAATCCCCCTTTGTCCCCCTTTTCATACTTTTTGCACGTCGTGTTTTGTCGATTAAATGATATATGCTTAATGATACATTATCCTAGAGTTTGCTCATTTAAAATAGCCTGCCGCAGGGCACGAAATAGCGATTTGTCGGCATAACCGCCTAAAATCGCTGGTGCAAAATAGGTCATAATTTGTGAATTTCTAAGCTTTTAACCGGTTCCAAAAGGGCCGGACCGGCCCTACATTAAGCCCGGCTAGGTTTGAAAAATCGAGGCCCGCTGCCGGCGGGGCTAGGTAGCGGTTGCACATGGTAAGGCACGGCCGACCACTACGTACGTGGTCCGTACCGTAAATACAACAAACCGGCACGGTACGGTGTATGTACAGCGCGGCAAACACCGCTGTTCTGTGTAACCGACGAGCACCGGGCGACTCCCCAATTCCCGTCCCAGGTCCACCCCCCTCCGGTCGTAATGAAGTCGCGAGGGGGCTGCACCTCCAGAACCGCATCACATTGTTTCTTGGCAGTCCAAATTTCTCCGTCCAAGGACAAGTGTACGTACCCAGTCCAGTTGTGACCACATTCAGCTTTCGATTGGCCATGTCCAACCCAGCTTTGGCCTCCTTCAGTGCTCGATCGGTTCGGTCGAGCTCCTCGCGAAGAGCCCTCTTCTCCTGCTCCAAGTCGGCGATTTTTCTCTTGAGCGCTTGCTCACGACTGCTGCTGTCTTCGGGTCTACAGGGACAAATTTTGTAGCTTACACTCTTGCAAATACTTACTTCGCGCTGCTACCGTCGTCGGCGCATTCGCTGAGGCTGTAGCCGACGATATTGAAGGCTACGCTTTTCTTCGCTGGATTGCCCGGCTTCGAGCGAATGCATGACTTCATTGCGCTAGACTTTCGCTTCAGAACGAGGCCCGTCTTGCGCTTTGCAATGCTGCTCGGCTTTCGTGTCTAAACGTGTGATGCACTAGCGTCTCGCACGATTGTTGGCGCATTCTACTTACAACGCATGAGCCGCCAACTTTTGGCCACAGATCGCGAAAGTCGACTACTCCATCGCTAGCGAGCATTTTTTCAGTGTCGGCGGGCAGTTCCTCCTTCGTAGCGCCCAATGCTCTCTTGAGCCACTCCTTCGCAAGACGGATTAGCCGCTGGAGGACTGGCTTGGACTGCTAAACGCATCTTCTAAGCGTGCATACGCAATGTGCATTTACGACTGGAGGTACAACCAAATCTTGGTGAATTAGGAATGCTGTATGAACCCTTTTGGGTCGGAATCCTCCCTGCATGCCCATATCGGAGATTAGGCTTTCCTTTTGTCCCACGTTCAAACCTAACGATTCCAATAAACTGTATAAATTTCATATAGGGAGCGTCGAGAAAATGCGTAACGCGAACAGGGAGGGGGAGTGTGGGAGGGGCGTTAGGAGGGGGGTCTAGGGGTTGCGTTACGTAACGCTAAGCACTGGACAAAAGGGCCCCCTCTATGCGCCGCCCGACGAAATTTTCACTATATTTATCAGATTTTCGACGAGAATTTCGTTGGTATCGCCCGCGGCGGCCTTTTTTAAACTTCCTCTAATTTTTTAATGGAGCTGAAAGCGTGAAAAAAAGCCCTTGGCATGAGCAAATTTTCCTACTTCTTTAGAAGAAGGCAGTTAGAAAAGGTCTGTATGCCAAGGGTGGGAGGGGGTACAAGGTGAGCCTCTCTTTTCACAAAAATTATGACTTACTTCTAGTCGACCCCAACTTCTAAGAGACCCTATCCTGAGCTTATGGGAACAAAACAAGCCTTTTGGAGATCTGTTAGAACAATTAAGGTTATCCCGGTAGTACTTCCTCTGAGCATCATTTTTTTCTTGTTTGATTACACTAACCTTAGGAGCTTTGGCAAGTGCATCCGTGATCGTCTTCCCTTCAAGGATGACACGCTTGAGAACATCCCGGTAGTACTTCCTCTGAGCATCATCGACGAGGGACTCGTCCACGAGCGTCTCGATCGCCGATTCGATCACTAAATCCATACATGGGGATGGTTCTAATGCTAAGGCATACGAAAATGACCGATAACAAACCTTGGCGGTAGTTCTTCCAGTGCTTCGGAATCGCCTTCAGAGCGCCCTTCGAACGAGTCTTCACAGGAGCCATAGTAAACGACGCAAGCGTTGAATAGTATTGAATTCCGACGTAGGGAATGACCAGACTCCCGTTTGGACGGTTATTTTATATGCTCAAAAGAGCAACGGACTCCATACCTGCGTGTGATTTTCCCAGTTCATAGTTGTGGCCCGCTGGCAAAAGACCGCCTAGCGTACCTCGGGGATTGCCCAGAGAGCAGGGTTCGCCACATAAACGGTTCGGCTTTTGTCGACATCATCGACCGTCCACAAGCGAACAGCGACTGCATCTTTATCTTGACGGTCGACTCGCGGCGTCTTTCCAGCGGCCAAGAGTTCATGTCCCTCTCAATGGTCCCTCTTATGCGAAACCTGAACAGGGCTTTGCAGGTCCCGGTTCCGGTCTTCAGCAAAAAGGCCGTTGAGCCGTGAACCTGGGATTCCAATCGGCGAGGACCACGCGCAAGCATGGCGGAGCCCGAGTGACCAGAACACGGCGACCGCAAAGGCGCAGGCCCTCATCATTTACGGAAATGAGGCCGACTCCAGCCTTCAGTGAGGGTCTGTCCGGAAATTATGTGATGCTAACAAAGCACTTTTTGGACCCCCCCCCTCCCCCGTGTTATCACTGCGTAGTGTTAATTTTATAACGTTTGTTAACAACCGGCTGCCCCCCTCCCTTATATTATGCTAACATAATTGCTGGACAGACCCTGAACGCTTGTGACCAGTGTTTTCACTTCGCCGCAGAACTTCTACCTCTACCTCTTCCTTTACCCGGCCGAAGTTTGGTTTGCACCTCTACTTCTACCTGTACTCGGCCGAAGTTTTAAGTCTACTTCTACCCCTACCTCTACCATTCTTTCGACCAAAATATCATTATTTCAACGAAATATGACCGAAAAATGCCCGAAATAATGGAGTACAAGTACATAAATTCTACTTCTACCTCTACCCGGTAGACATTTCAACTTCTACCTCTACCTTTACATCGATCCGGCCATATTTTTAACTTCTACCTCAAACTCTACCTCTACCTGGTCATTTTTAAACTTCTACCTCTACCTCTACGTAGAGGTAGAGGTAGAAGTGCAGGTAGAAGTCAAAACACTGCTTGTGCCCCTTATTAAAATACCTGAAGCGCATGAGTGACCGCCAAAAATTTGCATTTCGCTTTGCGCTCGCCACAGAGTGAAAGAGAAATTCCTATATAATATGCCTAGAATTGAAATGAAAGTAAACCGGCCGGAGGGCCGAATGTGCATGTGCGTGTAACATGCTGCTATGCTGGCGGACGACTTTGCCTTAGCTTGGCAAGCGCTTATCGAGCCGCTGGGTATGAGTTTACTAGAGTATCCTCGACTTTAGAATAGCTAATCGGAGTAAACACCATCGGCAAATATTATAGTCATTCCAGCAGTGTCACTGCGTGCGCGTCGGCGCACGCGCGAGATTGACATACTGAACTTTGTGTGGCCCCACGTATTTTGGACCGCTGCCCCCAACAGCCCTAGTTGACCCAAGTTCTCCAATACCGTTTTTTGTGACGGCTTTGCCGTCATGCTTGGGCTATTGCCGAATAACCGAGTACTGAACCGCATGAGCGTGGAAAGCCTAGAAATAGCTATGAGTCCACTGTCAAAGAAGCCTTGTTCCGAGATGCGGCAAAACCGGCAACGATGTCTTGCCATTTGTATTCCAATCAAATGACCCCATAAAAAGCACATGCATACATAGGCTACTTGCTTTGACTAGCTAGCCTAGGCCCGTTGCTAACCCTGGGCAACGGGCCTTCAAGTTGAGGCCCGGCCCGGCCCGCGGGCCTTCGAATCAAGGCCCGGCCCGGCCCGGAGGCGGGCCCGGGTCGGGCCGGGCCTTCAATTCGTAGGCTAGACAGGAAAAATCCCCTTGGTCCCCTTTGGTACTTTCCATAGGCTAAAGTGTTGCCCCATATAATGAGTTTAAAAGTCGTTTAGTCTTTTCAAATAAAAACTGCTGATTCAGGACCTGAATAACACGGAAAAAAACACGGGTTCGGGGGCCGTGGTAGGCGTTACCCGGTGCCGTACCCCGTACCCGTGGTCGACCCCCCCCCCCTTTGCCGTACCCCGTACCCGATACGCGTACGGGTACTCCCCATACAACGGCACGGGTACCGATCTCTAATTCAGGTTCCACTTCGGAACTACGGTGTTCTTGTCAGTTAGATTCGAATTTGAGTCAGGACGTAGCGTATTTTTTTCGTACGAAACCCCGAGAGTCCATCTTTCGAAGCCCCACTGTGGGTTGTGAAATTTGAAATCAGGTATCCTTCCGCGAGCTACTTGTTGCCAGTGTGGTACGCGTGCTTTATGGTTCAACACGAACAAAGTTCCACTTAGGAAGGACGTTTCGACCGTCGGTCTCGTCCTTATCTCACATCTTTCACTGATGAAGTGATCAAATGGCCTTTCGACGGGGCCATCACGACCGGAAATTAGATGACTGTCGGATACATCTCGTGATTTACGTAGTATCTTCCTCTCAGCGGCGTTTTCATTTACTTTCACCGATCGAATTTTTGTCAGCCCAGGTTGGACTTGGCTATCGGGAAAAAGGCAAAACAAAAAGAATTAAAACAGAATACATTCAAAAACGAGCAATAACTAGCCCATGCATTAGAATAGAAAACAGCGGAATATTTGGGATATGCCGCGGGAGGCTGGCTCTTTTAGAGGTGTGATCGGCTGGGCCTTGGGGGGGGGGGACGAATCGTCGGGCCGGACCTGTGCCTAAGATTCTTTTTGCGGCTAATAGACACTCCTGACGGTGCCGAAATTACCGGGACCCAAACTATCGGGCCCCCCCCCCCAAAAAAAAAAAATTAGGGGTCGGCAGCCGTACGGGTATTTCCGCCTGAACGAAGCCAAAGCGGCGGGAGGGCGTCACAACAATTCGCTAAACTACGTGACCCAAAATACAGGCAAAATTGCGTTTGATCTCTTTTTAATGGGAAGATGTCGATCAGTGCCAAAGGTCTCCTTGGCACGAACACAGCATGGCTTTTAAAAGCAGTGCCGTCGATCATGATGTTCTCAGCAAAGAAATCCCCGATCCCGTGAACACGGCCGTTAAGCCGAAGCGCGCAGCCGAGTGCCGTGATCTCCGGCCACACCCGCCGAGGAAACCATTTTCGGTTAGCATTGCACGCTTTCGAAAGCCGGCCTTTTTTCCGGCCGACCATCCCACCATTTCCATCAGTGGCGTATTTAGGGGGCGCGGGGGGGGGGGCCCTGGAGCCGGGCCGAAGGCCCAGCGAGGTAGGGGGGACCAAGGCAAAATAAATTTTCAACGCAACGTTTCTAAAAAAGCCCAAAAGCACTTTTTGGCGGCGCCTGCGGCGGGCTATATTGGGTACAAACACGCCAAAACCAGTGTAAAAAACCGCTGTGGGGCAAAAAAGATCCCCCTCGAGCCACTAATTTTGGTCATGATTTCAACGAATTTTTACTGAAAGCATCAAAAATTGCTCTGGCCCTTACCATGCGCGCCCCCCTTGGCTGAATCCTAGGTACGCCACTGATTTCCATTGGCGCTTCCTGTGATTTCTGCTCGGGCCCTGCAAGAGGTTGTAGCGCAGTTGTGCCGCGAGGGTGTTTCCATTATTGTTTGCTTGGTCAATAAGACATTCACAAATGGCGTCGTGTAAGTGCCCGACTCGTATCATATGCAGCGTCTCGGAGAAAACAAGCGTCCATCAGGTTTTCAAGGAGAACTTATATTCGTCCCGGAACCGGACCTTGTCAAACATCGTATCTCAGTCGTCGTCCGACATCGAGCATGAAGCGGGTTGTGAAGTAGAGGAGCCTGACGCTTTTTTCACTTACGTCCCGTTCCAATCGGCGTAATTTCGTATGGACCCAGCGTACTCGCTCGCTTTTCCGATACTTCCCCATCATTTCCAAACCAGTGCCTCCAGTTGGTTTGCTCATCGATGCATTTTGGTAGTCGTCAGGCTAACGTTTAGCCGGGTGATCAAAGCAAGCAATCCAGGGCTGGACACGTTACTTTTCCTGGCCGCCGCAAAAAGCACGCCCATCTCGACTTTCCATGCCGCCGAGAGCCGCTGGGCGAAGTGAATTTCGCGTCGTTTTGTAGCATTTTTCTGTCTCGGCATTTCGTCAAGTCGTTGGCGCCCTCTTCGTTTCTCGAAATTCTTAAAAGATGAAGTTTCTATAGAAGCCGGGAAGTTTTGCCAGTGTAGCATCGGGGAAAATTAGGTGAGTCCAAGTCATGTAATTCTGGGGTTTATTGCGCACACCGACAGAGTTCGGTACTACGGGGGGCTTCTTTTTCAGATACCCCTCGGAGCGGGGGGGGGGGGGGGGTCTTAGTTAGAAGGGAGGGAGGGGGGGCGTAAGTAGAAGATATACGTTATTTTCCT
>JNEY01000264.1:72237-92838 GCA_020875895.1 Aphelenchus avenae
GGGGGGGGGGGGTCAAAAAGTGCTTTGTTAGCTAACATAATTTCTGGACAGACCCTTTACGAAATTCGCGGTTGTTTCACTGGTCCAGGCCATTTTTCGGCGAATTGTTGCCTCGCAAGCCTAAAAATTGCTCTAGCGGCGCCTACGCCGGTCTATTTTTGGCTGGCATAGTCAAATTTTAGACGACATTTGCTAACATAAGCACTTAAATTCCACTTGCGACGGGCTAGTTTAGGCTATAGCTCACTGAAACAATACTTCAAAGCCATTAAAGGCACAAAAAATCAGTCAGCTGGGAAAACACAAAAGGGAGGCCAAGGCATTTTTGGCCTTCGGCCGACGGCTTTACCATGCGCACCCCAGCTTGCTCGGATCCTAGCTACGCCACTCCCTGGGTGGTTAAAAGGGGACCAGCCCCCCCCCCCCCCCCCCCGGCCAGCCCCTCTATCCCGAACTTGGCTAAAATTACACCGGAATGGCCCAAAAAATCATCAGAAATGGTCCAAATCAACGGCTTTCTTTGTTTTACGTGCTCCTTCTTCTCCTTACTTTCATATTATATACTAAAACTATCAACTTTGAAAAGTTTTTCGCTTTTACGCCGTTTATTTCGTTTATAAAAGCGCCGCCACCAAAGCATTGGTGAAATAGGGGGCCGGGGAGGGGGCCGAAATCTCGGCTCGCTTACAGGGTTATTTGCGTGCCGACAAACAAAGTAAGATTAATACTGGTCCTGGTCCCCGGGTCCCGGGTGTGTAGGTCCTGGTCCTCTAAAAAGTGTCCAGCCCTAGACCCAAAATATGTGTTATTTCAGCCCTCGCGGGCCGAAAGTCCCAGCGCCAAGGTCTGGACAAAAATGTACTCGTAAGCGTTCAAGCCATCTTCAACAACAATCCAGCACAAAACAATGCAAACACAACAAGTGCAAAAACAGCAGTGACCGTAAGTCTGATGCCATGCACCGGAGATGACGTTTTTCAAGAGTGACTAAAACCATTCATGTATACACATCGTCCAGTATAGCCAGAAAGCTTTTGAAGGCATTCTGGTCGCGTAGCTTTCCAGACTGACGAAAATGATGATTTCTAAAATCGCATCATGTTAGACTCTTAAGTCGCTTTTTTGCCTCGGGTATTGTTGCAAAAAGGCGGGAAAACGAAGGTACAAGGAATTTCCATCGATGTCGAGAATGCTGGGGGTAGCTAATCCTAAAATTTTTGGACAGGCCCTAGTGACAGTTGGGCTTTCTGTTCTTGCTAGCTAAGAAGTTCTCTCAGAGCCACTTCGTTGTCCTTGATGCAAGTTCTTGTCCTTCTCGTGAACCTCGCTGTTCACGACATTCGATAATCTTCTACGCGTTCCGGCGGAACGGTAATAATGATGATGATTACGCGTTTCTAGCATAGGCCAGGCCGGCCTCATTATTTCTTGGAGGATCCAACCCAGGTGTGTAGCCAGCGAGAATTTCGGGGGTCGCCAAGGGAAAGGGGACTCTTATCTACTTTTGGGTAGCTACTTTGGGTATCTACTTTTCGGCGTCGGCCCAAGGCCGACGCCGAAAAAAGCGCTGGTCCTCCCTTTGGTTGTTTTTGGCAATATTGGTTTTTACCCTTTAAATGTGCAAAATTCATGTTTTTAAAATACTTCACGTAAAATGGCCCGCCGCAGGCGTTGCCAGAGGAAATTTTAGCTTCCGAGCAGATGACAAAAAGCAGAGTTAGTACGACAGAAGGTTGCATGTTTTCCTGCAAATAAGGACACTGTGTCCGTTTGTAATGGTAGTCCGTCCATATTTATCCGCTCCGCATATACGGGCACCACCCGTAGCGCGATCGTTTATTCCAGACAGTCTGATTATCGCACAGAATTGGCTTATAGCCGCGATTAAAAGGGTTTACGAGTGAACTTTTGGGCAGCGTTGAGTACTATTAACTTCAGATCTTTCATCACTTTGACTGTGATTTAGGGCAAAGGTGTTTGTTCGTAACGCAGATAGTTTCATAAACGTGCAAAGTCGTCTAAACCCTCCGCCGCATAAACTCCCCCGATGATTGGTCTTGCGTCGCAATCGGGGGAAGTACCGCGATGCCCACGTACGAAGTTTTCTTCGGCTTTCACGCCGTTGATCCTTCAGCAATTCGAAAATTTCCAACTGACGGCTCTGGTACGACCTGGATGTACTCTCCGTCTCTGGTCTGGCCTCAGCTTTACTGCTCGCTGTGCAGGAGCGCTTGGAGCATGCGTGCGTCGCTCCAGTTGGTCCTTTCTCCAACTCTGGTACGAACCGTATCAGCACGGAACGATGAAGGACGTCACTAGGTACGGTGCGCTACTAAACACCGCGAAACCGAAGCTTTACTCGTACTGATCCCAGTTCCAGCCCCCCCCCCCTTCCTCCCTAACCGTACTCTGCACCGTACCGTATGGTACAGAGCAGGGTACGACCGCAAGACGGTGCCGCTCGCGGCCTTTACTTGATCGTTCGCTATCGTAGCTCGTCACGGGTCCCTTGGGTAAGGGAGATTGGCCTCTGGGCGGAGAGGGGACCGGACTCACGAGCGTTGACCTGCACCGATGATAACTAGAAAGGTGCTCTAGGGAAGGTGTTTCGGGACCCCTTAAGCGGTAAATATCGGGAAACTGTAGCCGTACCTTAGGCTGGACCTATTGACCCTGACCGCCTGGTATATCTTCGGAGCAAGAAGAAGATGCGCTGAATGCAACTTTGACTTCCTACAAGTTAGGAAGTCAAAGTTAGTCAACTTTGGCTCGGCGGTGCTGCGACGGATTATGCATGGTTCTTCTGGCCTTTTGACGCACTCTCGAACGCCGCTCAGCCGAAGACGGGTCACGAAGGCTACGTCGACTGCAAGCTTCAGCTTCCGGACATTGGCGAGAAAAAGCCTGTGGTGTACTGACATGCTGCTTCTAACGCGTTAAACAAGAATGCTCGTTTCTCAGTTGAATAAGAGACGTTCTAGTGGCTGGATTGAGTTCGCAAAGGAAGGCAGATAGATGATGGATGGACAAGGAAAGGATGATTCTTTTCGGTGCTCGTTTGCGAGTGCATTCTGTTTTGCTCTTTTAGTCTCGTATTTTTTGCTAGCTAAGCCAAACTTTGGTCGGTGTACGTCAGGCACTTTGTTAACAGGGGCACAGCGAGTCTTTCAGCCAACCGCTGGATACCTACAGGCAATGCCCATTTGCCTGGCAATAGCGCCTTTGATATTTTCCTCGGGCCCGCGAGGCCGCGGTGGGGGTAGTGTGTATATTGGAAAACTTTAGTATTGTGAAATGTTTAATATTAGATTAAGACAAATAAGATCGCTGGCAACACGTTCAGCAGACAATTAGTATCCGACAATCACAAAGTCCCATTCCTTGAGTTCGAAATGGGTGCAGTTTCCTCCATTCAGAATATGAAAGTCGGCTCCGACTGTGCAATTTTCTCGGGCTTCATAGGCGATGCACCCCCAGCCTCCGCCATACTTTTGTGTGAACGAAGTTCTTACATAGCCAGCTACTTCAGCAGCGCGGGTGGCGTTCTTAAGGGCTTCCACTGCGGCTTCTTTTGCGTAGCTTTCCATCTCCGCAGGCATCTTGCACTAAATGACGTCTTGAGGCAAGCGATCAACGTTAGCTGTCAAAAAAAATTTTTTTTAACCGAATCGAAGGGCAAAAAAATTCTGCTTTTTTGACCGAAAGTCTTTGGTCTTCATATGCTCCAAAAATACAAACAGAAACGTTGTGTCATGTACCTCGCCAAGCCTGAAAACGACGCCATCTTTCCCGGCAGAGGAAAAAGAAGGCGACGCAACGGCAAGCAACAGCAGCACAACCGCGAAGCTACGCATCGACCTAAAATAAAGAACTGAATCGCTCGAAGCGTCAGGTTTGCGAGTCGCTAAAGCCTTATCAAGCCTATTCGTCCACGTAAGACTTAAGGAAAACTAAAATAAAAATAGCATTTTGCTAAAAAACGGCGGCTGCCTCGTAAAGGTTATTATTTATTAGATTGAATTCGCCGGCTTTGACTGACACCGCCCGTTTTAGATTATTCTGAAAACATGAATGTTTATTGCCATACACTCTGCTTACGTTTTTACGCCCCGACGCAACGCAGTCAATGACATCACCAAGCGAAGTCATTGGAATGGCGTACCCGCACGCCACTTCTGATTGGCTGTCTGGCTGGGTCAGTAAGATTGGAAAATTCTTTCTGCTCCGTTCGAAGACACCACGTTAGGTTTTGTTCCGTTCTATTATAGGCACGGACAGGTTTAGAGGACAGATTAGGGCTCGGCGAGATTCGGTTCGGAATCGGCATTGGATACCGGCCCCTTTTTGGAACCGAAATCGGCGAAAATAGCCAACCCTGACCGCTGGTAAATTTTGCGCCGACGTAAATAAAGTGGAATTGCCCGGTAGCTAAATGTGCCTCTCGGTCTGCGTCGAATAAATTGTTTTTGTCGATTCGGCGGTTCTTCCATCGGTCGGGGGGGGGGGGGGGGGGGGGTGGGACAAATTTTCTTGGAGTGGGGGATTAAGTTGCTCCCAAAAGTTGAAAAACCCAGCTAAACTAACTAGTAGAGGTAGTCGGCCGTACCGTATTCCGTACCGTACCGTACTGCGTACCGTATTCTACGGTACGGAGTACGGTACGGGGGTCACGTCCAGTACGGCAGTACGGTACGGCGCGATTTTCTGGAAAAAATGCACTAGTACGGCAGTACGGTACGGCCTAGTACGGTCCGTACCGTATTCCGTACCGTACTATACGGTACGGAGTACGGTACGGAGGGGGTCAGTACGGTACGGAGTCCGGTACGGGGGGTCCGCGACTACCTCTACTAACTAGCCATCGTCCACTCTAAGAGGTAGGTGCTAACTTGAGTTGTCCTTGAGCAGTCTACAGGTGTATTCAATGCCGGGTTCGTTCCGGTTCATCACGAACGCATGTTCTCATCGACGATTTTAGCAACGGCATGCGGAGAAATGTGTTCCGGTGGTCTTTCACGGAATAGCGTGTATTCAACGGGCAGACCACCTAAACGTATGACCATGTTTTTACCGTCAAAGCATACGCCGGTTAAAGCTTTTCAAGCCAAAGCAAAAAAGCACGTAGAATTCGTTGATTTTGAGATCTACGCC
This sequence comes from Aphelenchus avenae, assembly GCA_020875895.1. NCBI lineage: Eukaryota > Metazoa > Nematoda > Chromadorea > Rhabditida > Aphelenchidae > Aphelenchus > Aphelenchus avenae. Next base: position 77,389 of record JNEY01000264.1, read on the forward strand.
GAACGATCGATTGTCATGCGCATACGAAGTTTCCTGGGAGAATCGGCGTTGGATGGAATTCAAGGCGCCCTATAAACCGCATGTCCTTCTGCCATCCAGTGTCTAAATGCAAGTCAGCAAACGCCATAACCATTTGAGTCGCTCGCGGGCCTGACTCTAGGTCCGATCAAGGCGGCCCGTAAAAATAATATAAGTTACGCTCTGATCCGAAGATAGAAAATAATGATGTAATCGGTAGCAACAAAGTGGTCGTCTAAATCGCTGAATGGTTGGCCGACTGCTACGTCTTCCACATCCGTTTAAAATATCTACGTTTGAATTGTCGTATGCAATCCATCTTACAAAGCCCCACGCCTTTGGGCTCTAGGCTTATCAATTCTTCGCTTTAAATGCGCTCTACTATGTCACCCGCAAGTGTCGCTAGAGTTGACGTTATTTTTCGCCACTTGGAAGATCGTTTCGCTATGCAGACGCGTGCCCTTGTTTAAGCCCCATATTTAAGCATTTAAGGGGCTACGCTATGCCCAATTCTATGTTCATTATTGCCGCGCTCAGGCGCCCTTCTAACGTTCCGACCCGACAAAGACAAACCCATGTAAGCCGTAATAAAGAAAACAATCGTCTTGTAAGTGACTAAGACTCTAGGAAATTTAAAAGACGCAACGTCTCGCAGTCGATTTAAAATGCCCTTCTTGAACCGCTGTACCTAAAAGGTTTTGGCCTCACTCGCAGCTATCAACAGGTTCTACACCGCTTTCGACACTTGATTGAGCGCGCCTTTATGCGGAGTGAGCCCATGTTTTAATCCTCCTTTAATAATTTAACTTCTAACGCTCGGCACTCCCTGTGATACTACGGTTATAATTGGTGCCAAAGCTTGCCACTTCCCTCCGCCAGTGATCCACTTATCAGTCATTCTAAGTGTTGATGGACCGGCAGCCGGTGGGCCGACGCCCGGCAATAAAGCTCTAATAGATCCAGTCTATCCGATGCTTGTTGCTATAGGCATAGTGGCTAGGCCACGCCGTCACACAGCTTAGCACGACTGTACTAATACTATGACCGACAAGCGAGCAGGCGACAACATCAACGGACTGCGGCGTACATTTTACACTAAGTAAAATCGCGATTTTTTCCGTAAAACCAGTCGTGACCCCCCCCCCCCCCGTATCCGGCATGCGTGTCTCGCTTGGATTCAAAACGGACCCGTTCGTCAGGGCTTTGTCGTGCCGACCCTAGCGACAAACAGTGTTCGGTGCTTTGCTGTATCCTCCCTGTGAGTTGTGTCCTACGTTCTGTGTTGTCGCTTCTACGAACAGGGGCAAGCATAAACGACGACCGCAGCAAAAAGTGCGTTCCTTGACGAAATTTCCCTTGTAATTAAACCGTGAACTACGCTGCCTCAGAAATCCGAGTTTTTAGACCTGTGAACCGTTGTGTTCGTTGCTTGTCGGTTGTAGCTGGTGAACTGCATTTCTCAGCAAGTACCTTTGCTGGAAATATTTGCTTTTTCTTCTGTTTTCGTCGTGTTCGCTCATGACAAGGCTAACTACAGCTTACTCTAAGACAGCGCTTCTTTTAGATGGCCGACCTGCCGCCGCGCCTGTACCCGTCAGAGGTCGAACTTGTCGTCACCAGCGTGGTCCGGCAATGCATAGCCCGCGAAGAAGACCGTCCGCTCGCGCAACAGCAATTGTGCGAAATTTTCCTAGGGGATCGTTCTCTCGAAGACTCCTGCTTCAACGAACTGATCGACAAGGAAGAGCTACGCTCGATTGTCGACGCGGCAAAGATTGCTCTGAAGCAAATGCACAAGGGTTTCAAGAAGTCATCAAGGTAATGTACCATCAGCTGACTGCTTCTGGTACGCCTGAGTACTCGTAGTGTGCTGTACTGTATCCTTGGGCGTATTTCCGATTTTAAATTCCTCGCAATCGTTCCTCCAGCATACTGCTTTCTTTAGAGCCGGCGATAATGTTTTTGAGACCAGTTAGCATTCGTAGGGATTCGACAAACCCTAAACTACATTCATTAAGTGGTAGTTCCCAAAATAGGTACCGGAGGAACCTTTTGTTTTTAAGCTCACGGGAGTCGAACGTTTTAAGCCTAGGCTTTGACGATCTGGCGTCTAGGAGGAGCTGGAAGCCATGAGTTTCTGACCATTTGTGACGGATGCCGCATGATGATCTTGATGCGACCAAATTTTGACTGTAAAAAGGCCGCATTATTTAGAACTCTCGAAGCGGTGGAAAATAACTTTCCATGTGAGGCAGGCGGCAAGAGCACCTCGCCGATAACGGCAGTCGAAGCCGATAGTCAGGACCGCCCCGAATGCAAAAAGCCACTTGCATGCAGCGAGTGTGACAAGCGTTTCAGCAGTCTTAGTATGCTACACAGGCATCGACTCATCCACAATGATGAAAGGCCTTATCCTTGTCAGCACTGCCACAAGAAGTTTTACCGAAAGGACATGCTCCTTGAACACCAGCTACGCCGACATGGAAAAGGTGAGCTTACCTGCCACATGCGCCCGAGTCTTCGAATCCCCGTTTCTAGTTCCCACAGGACCTCATAAGGGACCGAAGCCGTTCAAATGCGATGGGTGTGGCAAGACCTTCTACCGGAAGATCCAACTAGAGATGCATAAGACGACCCACACCGGCTTGAAGCCCTACAAGTGCGACACGTGCGCTAAGGGGTTCGCCCACAAGGTCCAACTCATAATTCACCGGAAGATTCATCTTGGAAAGCTCTTGGAATGCAATGAATGCGGCAAGCGATTCTACGCCGAGAATAGTCTAGCTCAGCACATGCATCTTCATACTGGTATAAAGCCGCATAAGTGCGAGGTTTGCAACAAGCAATTTGCTCGGAAGGACTACGTTCTAAGCCATCAGAAGGTGCATCGCGCAAAACCGAGTATGGCACAACACGAAGTCGCATAGACGTCGAACATGCTCAAGCAAACCTGTGAACAGTACATTACCACCGCAAGTTCACTTTGTTTTTATTTCTATTGCTGATCACTACCACCATCCTGGTTTGCACTACCGTAGAGAATAAAGCCTCGATGCTTAGCTGCGGCGTTACTTTTGATTAACGAGCATAGAACTTACAGTGGGAAAATGACGAAGTACCGTATTGGTTCTAATATAAGCCGACGGCTTCTAATTTTCGATGGTCAAATTTTGAGGGCCTTCGTGAAAAGTGCCACAGGTAGGTACCTGTAGTTTTGGCCGTCAAAAATTTATTTTTGTATGTTAAAATAGGATACTCGTAACTGTGCGAGATACGTTAAAATAAAGCTTTTAAACACGTTTTCTCTATAACCATTTTTTGGTGACCGGCTTCTATTAGGGCCGGCTTATATTAGAAACGGCTTATATTAGAACCAATACGGTATGCATCCGCATTAGACTTCGCGATTCAGGACCCGATCCGAGCTGATACCCTCGAGCCGAGTTCCCCCCCCCCCCCCGCCCAGTGGCCTAAGCAGCCCACCATTTTCGGGGGGGGGGGAGGGTAAGGCCCCCTTACCAGAGCAACTTGGAGCAGCCAACTTGGAGCTACTCGAAAATGCAAGCCAGAAAGAGGCAGAAGTTCTCTTGGGAGCCAGTAAAGCAGAAGCAGCTAGATAAAGCGTGCCAAGAGCATCCATTTCACTCTCAACTTACATGTTTACAGCACAACTTCGAGCAGTAAAGTAACTACTGGAAACGAATGGCGGAACTTGTGGAAATGGAAATGGCGACAAAATCGGGTAGTGGGAAATGGAAAGTGCGAGAAAAAATTTGCGCGGAAATGGAAACGGAAATGGCAGAAAAAAGTGGAAATGCTTAAACCCTGGGGTAACTTATCTGTGAGTCACATGGCAGAACAGGATCTTAGGCCTTCTTTCGCGGCCAACTCTTGAGGTTCGTTGAAGAAAAATAACGAAGCGTCGACGTGAAGGCTTGCCGCAAGTAGTCGATTCGTATGACATCAGCAATGAAATGCATCATTGGGCAAGGAAAAAGTCTTAAATTTTTTTATAACTTTGAGGAAAAATGAAAGCGATAATGGCGGCATTGAACATCCGGAATCGTCCAAACCTTCGGTGTATATCAAAGGCGGCATACTCAGCCTAATAACGATATAATCATTGAGGCGGCTGCCGCTTTTGGCGATCTGATTGTTGGGCTTTTTTTCTTTAAATGCATACCCCGACGGCAAGCTTGAAAAGGCGTTACCCCTATCACACGGGACATTAGTTGATTGAGCGAGTCAGCCTTTAGGTTCGAAGGCTACGCGTTGCTTCGGTATCATGATGCTGTTTCTCGTCCAGGGATGGGCGGAATTTTTTCGACGACCAAGACCAAGACCAAGACTAAAACCTCCCGGACTACAGGACCAAGACCAAGACCAAGATCAAGACCAAGATTTCAGTTTATTTCCGCCTCGAAACAGGGACGGCTAGGCCCACGGTTTGCCATTTTTTAAAGATATTTGCAAAAAAATAGCCAGAAATTTCCGACATTTGGTCGCGTGTGCATGGATTTAGCCCGCCGCAGGCGATTTCACGGAAATTTTGACTCATAATCTAAGATTTTGACCTAAAATTTGGTCCGGGCGCCGACTGCGGCAGATCGTCGAAAAGTCGAGATGGGCGGAATTTTTTCGACGACCAAGACCAAGACCAGGACCAAGACTAAAACCTCCCGGACTACAGGACCAAGACCAAGATGAAGACCAAGATCCGCCCATCCCTGTTCTCGTCGTGCCTTTGTCTTGCTGTTCTGCTACGCGAAGGAGCACTGTCGACTTCACGTTGGATGAGGGACCTGACATTCAGCAGGTACGTGAATTCCGGTCGTGCTCAAATGTACGACGCAACTTAATATAACGCGCCCCGTCCGAAACATTTTCCGCTTCACACGCCGGGGCCATTATTTAGAAAAAAACGATTTCGCCCCCTACTTAAGAATCTTGGCGTGGATGTAGACGGCGAAAAAAGTAACCTAGCGGTTAGATAATCGCATATGGGTACAGTTTCTTGTAAACCGAGCCTTTACCAACCTAAACCCGGTAACTGGAAAGAGGAAGCGCTGCCAAAGTGTTCATTTCCTGGAGACAGCGAGCATGATCGTTTCCATTCGAAATTTAGAATAGTACTCCATCCACTATGCCAGCGGAGATGCAGGCGTACGCCAAGGGTGTCGCAGTGGAGGCTATCGAGAAGTCATTCAGCCCCGGCAAGATGGCATTGTTTATAAAAACGTCCTTCACAGAAAAGTACGGTGGAGGTTGGAGCAGCATCGTCGATAAAAACTGCTTTATCGGATGGGCTCTTTATACCCCTGCCGGAGGTAACTACACCTATTTTAAACTACAAGAATGGTCGTTCGGGATTTTCGGCGGGTACTAATCCGAGTGATTGAACTGTTCTTCTCATGATGTTCCTCGTCCTACTGGCATATTAAACATTGCAAGACACTGCGTTTCTAGCATTGTTAATTCGGGTGAAATAGTCGCTTTTCACGGCACTAGTAGACACAACTTGCACTACAAAGATAACCCGGTAAGCTAGGATAACAAGCCTAAGCCTCAGCTGAAAATTAACTCCGTTAGTCTATACCTTTCGAAGCCTCAGCCTAGTCCCTAAGGTACTGCGTAGGTCTGAGCCTAAGCCCAAGCGACAAGACGGCAGCGACCTTACTAACAAGCCGTGGCACGATACGTCGTGGCGCGAAATATTCTGCTGCCCTAGCACAGAAGTGATGTAGGGTAGAGATCGGCGCTGGGACCCCGTACCAAACCCGTACCCGTAGTGACCCCACCCGTGCCTTACCCCGTACCCGTGGTGGGCAAAAAATTGACAAGCCGTATACACTAACATGGCATAAAACACGGCCCGTAGCACGGCTTGGCCCGTGTGNATTTTTTAAAGATATTTGCAAAAAAATAGCCAGAAATTTCCGACATTTGGTCGCGTGTGCATGGATTTAGCCCGCCGCAGGCGATTTCACGGAAATTTTGACTCATAATCTAAGATTTTGACCTAAAATTTGGTCCGGGCGCCGACTGCGGCAGATCGTCGAAAAGTCGAGATGGGCGGAATTTTTTCGACGACCAAGACCAAGACCAGGACCAAGACTAAAACCTCCCGGACTACAGGACCAAGACCAAGATGAAGACCAAGATCCGCCCATCCCTGTTCTCGTCGTGCCTTTGTCTTGCTGTTCTGCTACGCGAAGGAGCACTGTCGACTTCACGTTGGATGAGGGACCTGACATTCAGCAGGTACGTGAATTCCGGTCGTGCTCAAATGTACGACGCAACTTAATATAACGCGCCCCGTCCGAAACATTTTCCGCTTCACACGCCGGGGCCATTATTTAGAAAAAAACGATTTCGCCCCCTACTTAAGAATCTTGGCGTGGATGTAGACGGCGAAAAAAGTAACCTAGCGGTTAGATAATCGCATATGGGTACAGTTTCTTGTAAACCGAGCCTTTACCAACCTAAACCCGGTAACTGGAAAGAGGAAGCGCTGCCAAAGTGTTCATTTCCTGGAGACAGCGAGCATGATCGTTTCCATTCGAAATTTAGAATAGTACTCCATCCACTATGCCAGCGGAGATGCAGGCGTACGCCAAGGGTGTCGCAGTGGAGGCTATCGAGAAGTCATTCAGCCCCGGCAAGATGGCATTGTTTATAAAAACGTCCTTCACAGAAAAGTACGGTGGAGGTTGGAGCAGCATCGTCGATAAAAACTGCTTTATCGGATGGGCTCTTTATACCCCTGCCGGAGGTAACTACACCTATTTTAAACTACAAGAATGGTCGTTCGGGATTTTCGGCGGGTACTAATCCGAGTGATTGAACTGTTCTTCTCATGATGTTCCTCGTCCTACTGGCATATTAAACATTGCAAGACACTGCGTTTCTAGCATTGTTAATTCGGGTGAAATAGTCGCTTTTCACGGCACTAGTAGACACAACTTGCACTACAAAGATAACCCGGTAAGCTAGGATAACAAGCCTAAGCCTCAGCTGAAAATTAACTCCGTTAGTCTATACCTTTCGAAGCCTCAGCCTAGTCCCTAAGGTACTGCGTAGGTCTGAGCCTAAGCCCAAGCGACAAGACGGCAGCGACCTTACTAACAAGCCGTGGCACGATACGTCGTGGCGCGAAATATTCTGCTGCCCTAGCACAGAAGTGATGTAGGGTAGAGATCGGCGCTGGGACCCCGTACCAAACCCGTACCCGTAGTGACCCCACCCGTGCCTTACCCCGTACCCGTGGTGGGCAAAAAATTGACAAGCCGTATACACTAACATGGCATAAAACACGGCCCGTAGCACGGCTTGGCCCGTGTGATACGGCTATTTTCGAGGCCGTGCCGTGTTGCCGTGCCGTATTATACGGATACGGATACGGGTTTGGCCCGTACCTTGGTACGGGTTTGGCCCGTACCTTGGTACGGGCGCCGAACTCTAATGTAGGGCCTGACCCGAGCCGATTTGCCGAATTTTAATGCTGTCAATTCATTCACCGATTCCAGTAGCCTGTCAAGCCAAAAGCGACTACATACTGGAGTAAATCGTACAAGTGCAGATCTGCGCGAAAATTCTTGCTCGTTCTCACAATCTCGAAGTAACACTGGCGTACAAATGCGAGGAATGCTCTCGAAATTTCGTAACTTGGACGTCACTGACATGCCACCAGATGCACCCTGGTGACAGGCCGTACGAATGCATCGAGTGCGACAAATGTTTCGTGCAACTGTCTCAACTCACCTCTCACAAAAGGACGCACACTGGTGAAAAACCGTACAAGTGCTAAGTGTGTGAGAAAACGTTTAGCTTTTCCGATGGTCTGAAATGCCACAAAGGGCTGCACACTGGTGAAAAACCGTACGAGTTCAGTCAGTGTAAGCAACGTTTCGACCATCCAGCTAATCTGAACCGCCACAAGGGCGTACACAGCGGTGACCGACCGTTTGAGTGCAGTGAATTAGAGATCGGCACCAGGACCCTGTGCCGTACCCCATACCCGTAGTGACCCCCCTCCCCGTGTCGTACCCCGTACCCGTGGTAAAATTCGATTTTTTGCCCAAAAATAGACCAAAATGGAGTGCTGGGCGAATAGTCTTCGATATAAAGTGGTTTAAATGTCATCCCATAGAGCAGTACAGGAAAATAGTAGGGTTGGTAAGCAGTATGTGTTCAGGGCACCAAGTCAGGTCAAATTTTCAGAGCATGCCCTGCAGGTCAGGTCAAGTCGAAAATTCCCTTAAATTGGCGAATAAGGCCAGGCTAGGCCTATGTATCCTACCTCCATGGACGTTGGTTTCACCTAACTTGCGCTTTTACGTCCAATTTTCTTGCATCATGAGTGCAATAACGACGTTTTGCGGGTATAAAATCGTGCATGTCGCTGTTATCGAACACCTTCAGGGCACCAAGTCAGGTCAAAATTTCAGGGCATGCCCTGCAGGTCAGGGCAAACAAGATTCAGGCCATCAGGTCAGGACATCAGGGCAAAAAAACCTGACCTGACCTGCAGGTCAGGTCAGGGCTGCCCTGACTTGATGCTAACCCTAGAAAATAGGCCCGCCGCAGGCGACACCAATGAAACTTTAGTGAAAAATTTTAATAATTTGGTGAAAATTTGCTAAAAATTCGCCAAGCGGCGGGCCAAAAATGCCAAAAACACGGGTACGGGGGCCGTGTTGGGAAGTACCCGTGCCGTACCCCGTACCCGTCGTGACCCCCGCCCGTGCCGTACCCCGTACCCGCATTCTACGGGTACGGCCCGTACCTTGGTACGGGTGCCGAACTCTACAGTGAATGTAAGAAACGCTTCACGCAATCAGGTGATCTGAACCGGCACAAACGAATACACACTGGAGAGAAGCCGTACCAGTGTGGTGTGTGTCAGGCAGGTTTCACCAGATCCGTGAAACTCGTGATTCATAAGCGGACTCATACCGGCGAAAAACCGTACAAATGCGACCAATGTACATCAGCTTTTGCAACGCACTCAAAGTTCCGGGTGCAAGTGCGACGGCGCTTATGGGTTGAAAGCGAATTCACGTTTACAGACGCCTCAAACAGTTCTAGTATAACTGTGTGTTTTCAAGTGACGCCCTCCAAAATGACATTATTGATACAAATGTACGCTATTATAGGGCTCGGCTGCCTACCCTTAGTCTTTCCTCCTACTCCGACGCATGCGTCTAAGAATTCATTCCGTCTTCTGTGCAATAACGCGAAGTTCGTCTAACGGGCTTAGACTCTTGCGCTAAAATGATACAAACGTTTTTTTGCCCTGGCAAAGTTGACGTTGCTGAAATATGCCGAAATTCTTGAAGCTTTCCTCCAACGACTAAGTTTATGAGGTAGAGTTGGCCTTGATATCACACCAAAAATAAGTGTTCTGTTCTGTATATGCTTCGTTTGACGCCGACCATCGTGCTTATTTCTGCTTGTAGAACGCGTGCATCGTGGTCCAGCTGTGCAATTTCGTGTGAGCTAATTTAGAAAGAAATAAAAGTTGACCGATGCAGTACTGCAAAGCAACAGGAGGTGATTCGGTCTGCGCAAATCACAACGAGGTCTGAACCACCTTTTGGCCAACTCGTCTTTCTTTTGATACGTATACGGCGGATACCAACGTGTTCTTGTTGTCAGATTAATGTCGAGACGTTTTGCCCTTAGTCGTCGTCGCATTGTATGCCGGAAAAGGCGACAATCTGGCGTTAGCACATACCAAAACAGCATGAGAACTGTTGTTGAACTATTCAAGGAATTACTATGAAGTAGTGGGACTTTATGCAGCTTCCAACCGTTATGGTGTATTCTTTTTGTAACAAATATTTGGCACGGCAAAAAGAGCAGGATCATACTGTGGGGCAAGTACTAGTCAGTGAACGATGCTGGACAAGTGCCTTCGGCTTCGCACGTCTGCCCATCCGTGCAGACAGTGCCGTCGCCACCGCCGGTTGCCGGGACGCACTGACAGGGGGTGCCCTGCACATCGCCTCCGGATACGCACATGCCAAGACACTTTGGGTTGCTGGTCTTGTGGCAGTACTGGTTTGCAGCGCAGGTGTCAGTGCCATCGCAGGTGCACGGCTTGTCCGTTTTCGCGTCGTCGGTGCAGGCGGGAGGAGGCGTGCATGTTCCTGTGGCTGGAGTGCAGGTATAGTCCTGGTTGCACTTCGCGCCGTTATCACCGCATATGCATCCACCAGCTGGAGCGCTTACGTGAAGGGGCTGGCAGATCACTGGGGAGCACATGCCATAGCCACTGTCGTCACAGTTCTGACCCTTTACGCACTGAATCTTCTTGCACGTGCAGACGCTATATACCGGTGATCCAACCGGGCAGGCAGGAGGAGCAGGAGGCGCGCACGTTCCCGTCGCAGCACTGCAGGTGTCGTCCTGGTTGCACTTCACGCCGTTGTCGCCGCAGATGCAGCCTCCAGCTGGAGCGCCTCCGGTAGCTGGGCAGATTGCTGGGGAGCATGCACCGTCATCGCCTGCGCTGGTGCATGTCTGTCCCTTCACGCACCACGTATCCTCGCAAGTGCAGACGGCATTTGCTGGGGATCCAGTTGGGCAGGTAGGAGGAGCAGGAGTCGTGCGGGTTCCCGTGGCAGGGGTACAGGCGTCGTCCTGGTTGCACTTCGCGCCATTGTCGCCGCAGATGCACCCTCCAGCTGGAGCGCCTCCGGTGGCTGGGCAGACTGCTGGAAAGCATGAACCGACTTCGCCTGTGCTGACGCATATCTGTCCCTTCAGGCACCACTTGTCCTTGCATGTGCAGTTTGTATTGGCCGGCGGTCCAGTCGGGCATTCAGAAAGAGTTGCTTGGCAAGTGCCGTCGGCGTTGCAGGTTTGTCCGGCGCTACACTCACTGCCGACGTGCCATTGCGTCGTGCACTGGCAGGACATTCCTGTCACTTTGCCGACGGCGGCGCATTTGTCCACGCACCTCGTGGGTGACGTCTTGTGGCAGTACTGGCCCTTATTGCAGGTGTCGGTGTAGCACTTGCAGGTCGCTGAGGTCACCAGCGCATTATCCGTGCAGTCAGCCACCGTTGCTGGGCAGGTGCCGTCGGGGCTGCATGTCTGTCCGTCCGTGCAGGGGGTGCCGTCGCCGCCACCGGTTGCCGGGACGCACTGGCAGGAGGTGCCCTTCACATCGCTGCCGGATGCGCACACGCCAAGACACTTCGGGTCGTTGTTCAAGTGGCAGTACTGGTACGCCGTGCAAGTCTCGTCACCGCATGCACACTGGCTGAACGCCCTCGCATCGTTGGCGCACGGTGCAGCAGGCGTTGCTGGGCAAGTGCCGTCCGCTTTGCATGTATGTCCATCCGTGCAGACGAATCCGTCGCCACCACCAGACGATGGTACACACTGACAAGAGGTGCCGCTCACGAAGCTGCCAGATGTGCAGGCGTTAATGCACTTAGGGTTGCTGGTCTTGTGACAGTACTGGGTCGCAGCGCAAATGTCGGTGCCATCGCAGGTGCACGGCTTGTCCGTCTTCGCATCGTTGGTGCATGGAGGAGGAGGCGTCGCTGGACACGTGCCGTCGGCCTTGCACGTCTGTCCGTCCGCGCAGACGGTGCCGTCGCCGTCACCGGTTGCTGGTACGCATTGACAGGAGTACCCCCGTACAGCGGTTCCGGTTGTGCAGACACCAATGCATTTCGGGTTACTGGTCGTGTGACAGTACTGGGTTGACGTGCAGGTATCAGTGCCGCAGGTACATGTACTATATGTCCTCGCATTGTCTGTGCAGACCGGAGGAGCTGGTGCCATGCATGTGCCATCAACGTTGCAGGTGTGTCCATCCGTGCATATGCTGCCATCGCCGTCACCGGTTGCTGGTACGCATTGACAGGAGAAGCCGCTTACGACGTCGCCGGATACGCAGGCGCTGACGCACTTTGGGTAGTTGGTCGGGTGGCAGTACTGATTCGCAGCGCAGGTGTCGGTGCCGCAGGTACACACGCTGTCAGACCTCGCGTCGTCGGTGCAGACGGGAGGAGTAGGATACATGCATGTGCCGTCTTCGTTGCAAATCTGGCCATCAAAGCAGACGTCGCCGTCGTCGCCACCAAACGATGGTACGCACTGACAGGTGATGCTGTTTACGACGTCGCCGAATGCGCAGGTATCGAGACACTGTGGGTTGTTGGTCGAGTGGCAGTATTGGTTAGCAGCGCAGGTCGTGTCGCCGCAGGTGCACGTGCTAACTGTCCTCGCGTCGTCGGTGCAGGCAGTAGGACCAGGAAACGCGCAGCTGCCGTCTTCGTTACAAATCTGGCCATCAAAGCAGACGTTGCCGTCGCCGCTACCAAATGATGGCAAGCACTGACATGAGGTGCCGCTAGCGACGTCGTCGAACGCACAGAGGTCAAGACACTTCGGGTTGCTGGTCGTGTGGCAGTATTGGTTAGCAGCGCAGGTCGTGTCAGCGCAGATACACGTGCTGTCTGTCTTGACGTCCTCTTTACAATGTGGCGTCGGCGTCGGACACACGTCGTCGGTTGCCGAAACCTTGCAAACGTATGGCCTGGACTGGTAGCAAGGTAGCGCAGACCACTTCCCATTCGCATTTGATGCGCCCAGGCATAGAGGACTACCGGTGACTGATTGCCCTAAAGTAGTGATGTACAAAAATATGCTAGGACAAGGGGTTATTCTGATTGATATACCACTGTTTTTAGACCTTATCGGTGTCAGTACCACAACTACGGGTAGCACTGTCGGACTTACGACCCGATGTACCTAGTACGGCTTACGGTCCGAGTGTTGGTAGCCATACCGCCGATTTACGGAAATTATTATGCAATCTTCCAGCTTGTAGTACGACTCTAAGTGGATCGTTGTAACATAAGTAAGTAAGGGAAACTCTTTTCGTTCCCGAACATTCGCTGTTCCACAAATAAACCATGGCTGGATTCTGATTCTGAATTCTGAAAACGCTGACGTTTTTGCCAGTTCTGAATTCTGAATTCTGATACTGAAAATAACTCTAAAATGTCAGAAGAAGCACTAGGTAAAATAAGATTTTGGATGCCCACTGCACTAGGTCGCCGCCAGGCGCTCCCAAAGCAAATTTTCACCATATTATCCAAGTTTTCACCTAATACGACTGCGGCGGGGCATATCTATGGGGTACATTTCAACAAGGCTATCCCAACATCGAATGTACAACGTTTATGATGCATGTACCAGTAAACCCTAAGCCCTGGAACCCCGCTAATGGTAACTGAGTCCTTAATTCTGATTCTGAATTCTGAAAATCCTGACGTTTTTGGCGATTCTGAATTCTGATTCTGAAATTTAGTTTTATGATTCTGAATTCTCATTCTGAAATGAAAAATCGATCAGAATCCAGCCCTGAAATAAACCTCTCTTAACCAATGCTGGGCTTTATTTTACAACGTCGAATAGGCCCATATTAGACGGCTGCATTTTAAACCTTGTGGCTTTCAGTAAGTTTCGAAAATACGGCTAATATGCTGATTTATGATACTAAAGGGGCCAAACATTTGGATGAAGTGTCGTACGTCCACTGAGACTTATCTCAGACTTCGCACTGAGACTTATTTGATGATTAGATCTGCATCGAAGCTTGCGAAACCGAAACCTTTAACTTCTTATTGGTCACTAGGAATTACTCTGAAGGGAACTACAAACGTGAGTTGAACCAGGCTTATTCTCAAAAAAACTTACTTGCGTCCCAGTCGGTGAAGCGGAACGGCGTCCCATCCGACCATTCCCACGAGCCGTCCGGGTCGTCGTTGCTGCCTCCGAGCCAGTAATATCCGGGGCAGCACGAAGGGATCTCCTCCACGAGGAAACTGCTCGCGAAGGCATCGCCAACGGACGCCAAATGACCTCCCAAACTTAGGCAACGCCATTCAGCGGCGTACCAATGCGCCGACTTTGTGACGAATTTGTAGCAGTCGGACAACGATGGGCCTTGAATGAAGCCCGTCCCGCATCGAGCATCGACTGCAACGGCGGTGGTAAGCAGCAGGAACAAAATTCGCATTGTTGTATGACAATTAACGAGAAGGATCCATTCGTTTTGTTCTTCTTCCTTTCCCACGAACACGTTGCGTTATCAGCTGTTGCTGGCTTTTGCTGGAGGATTAAAGTCAGAACAATGCGTCTTATAAGCAACTCTTACTTAGCGTCGAGGTGAATCGCATGACAATACCGAAAAGATTAGGGCTTCGGTTATTGGCTTCAGACAAACTGAATTTGGTCGTTGGGTTTTCGAGGTGTTGCAGAACGTCTTCACGCCTAGAACAATTGCGTCACGTTTGTTAGCAGTGGACACTGAATACCATATATGCGGACACAAGAACCTTTTTAGCCAAAAGCCAGTCTACATGGCAAAAAATGGCAATAATAATCAAAATGGCAATAATAATTTCCTACAAAATCTAGATGTCTTTCTTATCTTTTGAGCGTCGTCCGATCTTCTTTCTTCTGCGTCAAGTAGACCCTTCCGCCTCCCGGCTCCAATTTCCAATGCGGCGCATTCCTCTTCGATTGTCTTCATTGCGTGACTGAGCACTGTCATTGCTTTCTTCGACGTTCAGCGGCCCTTTGCTTCGCAGTGCTACAATGCATAAATAATAACGACACTGTATAACGCTAGAAACTTTTACGAATCTTTACTTGCCTCGCGACAGGGCGGTAAAAAAAGTTTAGGCAACGAGTGTCAAGTCTAGCAAACATATGGATACTTATGATATGGATAACATGGGGGCATAGGTCTTGCCCGCCCCCCCCCCCAAAGCACCCAAGAATCGACTTATTGACTTATATATCCTATAAGAAATCAATAGTAGAAAAACATGACCCCCTGTTAGTATTTTGCCCCGCCCCCATAATCTTTTTTGCCCCTCCCCCCATAATCCCAACAAATTCTTGCCCCCCCCCCCTATAAGCAACCACAACCGTCGGTGGGGCACTCCGAGCAGCCAGCAGTTGTGCGGGCGTAATCCGCAAAATATGCAAAAAATTTCCCGGAAAGCCTAGACCGTTTTCCATAAAATCATTAAGCGAGGTGCGCACACGCCCGGGCAAATAAGACGCTGTGGATGATTTTTCTCGCTGAGCTGCCATGCGGGATCAGTGGCGCAGCTTGGGTCCGGTCAGAGGGGGGGGGGGATGGTAAGGGCGAACCCTTACCTATTGATAATATGCCTTGGTCCCCCCTTTGGTACTTTTCCGAAGTCTCCTTTTTTTGCCCCACAGCGGTTTTTAACACTGATTTTGGCGTGCTTATACGCAATATAGCCCGCCGCAGGCGCCACCAACGGGATTTTTTGGCTTTCTTGGTAAAGTTACGTTGAAAATTTACTTTGCCTTGGTCCCCCCTTAACTCGAAGGGCCTTCGGCCCGGCGAGGGCGGGGGGGGGGGGGGGG
>JNEY01000264.1:93169-105938 GCA_020875895.1 Aphelenchus avenae
CGGCGGCGGCGGCGGGCGCACCACCCCCCAAAATACGCCACTGTGCGGGATGCTTGCCAGAGCGCAGTCCGGTGGAAAGCGCACTTCGATAACGGCAGGCTGTCGGGAATATTTGTACCTGATCACACGTCTGGCGGACGTAGCGCATGCAAGACCACCCAAAATTTGATCAGACAATTGTCGGCTGCCGTGTGACGCGCCGTTAAGCGCCTTAACAACCACGCGAACGGAACTGGGACTGTGCGCATAAAAAAGGCGACGAGGCCCTATGCAAAGCAGTGGGCATGTCGATCACGTGAAGACCCCGATCGATGTGTATTCGTTCGGTTACGCTCGGTTTCCATTGAGCTAGAATGCTAGTCAGCAGTCTGGGACCGGCCGGGAACTTTGTTAATGCCTTAAATAGCGTATGTTCGTGAACGTTCGCATCCCACCACCCTTATGTGAGCCGAAATTTAGAAATCGGGTAAACTCTGAGCAAACTTATAACCGACCAAATCCGCAACAGGCGCCGCCAACGTGGTTCTTAAGCCGTTTGAGCATTTTTTGCCTAAATACTTGAGGCAGGGGTCTCAAACCCCCCCCCCCCCGGAATTCGGGGGGTACCCCCGGATTTAGACCGTTCGCCCCCGGATTTTCATCAATTCCAGAACGTGGAGTGCGCCGGCATGCACAACATTTTCGGCGCAGACCGCGAGTTGTTGAAAAACGCACGTACTGTGGTTAAATACGCGCCTAGTTGTTAATCGGCGTTGCTATGAAGCGTCAATAAAGCTTAAAGCGTTTAGGAATCAGCTAGATAGATACCCCCGGATTTACCCCCGGAATTTTACCCTGACCCCCGGATTTACCCCCGGAATTTCACCTGCCGGGCCCGGAATCGCTGTTTTGGAGTTGAGAGCCCTGACTTGAGGAAACGTTGCCATTCGCACCGCTAATATTTTGTCCCTCGCGTTGGGCTTTTGGCCCCCTGGACGTCTTATGCTGTTCCTTGCCGGCGAATCATGGCCTCTGCTGTTGCATTTACCTCTACTTTCATTTTCACTGTCAGGACACGCGTCGCTGAAATTATTGTTTGCTTAACCTTCCTTTCCGTCCTCGGCCGCGTGGCGGTACTTAGCATGCTGGTAGCTTTTGTCTGTGCTGTTACCGCAAGCTTCGATCCGCTACAGAGAGTTGTAACGAATGAGAATGCAGATTTTTTGTGCACTCTCAGCCTTTTATAAAGCTAACTTGTTGTCCTACTATTTACTACTTACCGCATGCCTTAGATCTTGTGCTATTTTTAATTCTTCGATGGAAACACGCAGCATGAAGCGCCTCCGCCTGCTTGGCGCCCTTGGAGAATCGGAGGCGAACACAAATGTAAGGCTTCCAGCACATTTGCTTACTAAGCCTTCGGCACTATAAGTGGATTGGCCTCTGCATGCTTAAAGGAAAAAAATTTTCCTGAAAGAAAAATAAATCCTGAAAGAAACATTGAGTGTCAGGGAAATTCCGGTGGCACAAACTTCGTAACTCGTTACGATAAAATGCGTGTCTGGCCGCGTGGCGGCGCTTAAAACGCTAGGTGATGACAGATTTACGCCTGACTGTGTTTGACCATACCATAACCGCAAACAGAAAGTTTCGACCGAAACTTTGTCTGCCAGTTCATAAAAGCTTCGTTTTCGCCGTACAGCACCCTATACGACTAGAAAAGGCAGATCTCTTGTGTTTTACGGAAGTACACTTGCTATTCGCTACTTATCACCTGCCTTAGGATTTGAGCGCTTTTAATTCTCCGATGGAAACGCGCAGCATGAAGCGCCTCCGTCTGCTTGGCGCCCTTGGAAAATCAGAGGCGAACGCAAATGTAAGGCTCGCAGTGTATGTCGAGTAAGACCTCGGAACCTAGCACGCTGATAGCGGCATGAAATATGCGACGAGGGCAGGCCAGAAGCGTCAACACGCGGTCGAGGAGGCAGGAGTAATTTATGCAAAAGCACGTGCCTTAATCTTCCGGCTTCGAAATAACGCATTATTTTAGCATGCTCGAAGCGGTGCTCTTTCCAAGATCAAGAAGGCCGTCCACAAACGGAAGGCTGTCAAAGGTAAAGTCTGGCGTTCCCATGAGCGACAACGTTATTCACTGAAAGGCTAGGCTTAGACCTATGCGGTCCCAAAAGGACACTACGCCCATGACGAGGCCTCAAGAGTCCATTATGGTACTGGTCTATAGCGGGGTGAGGCGCTGACTGAAAGCTAAACATAAACGTACAAAGGCCCTTTTCCCTTAAATTCCAACCCCTTACGGTTTACCGACGCCTCCTCGGTGACCGCAAAGGGATGTAGATGAACGTAGGAAGAGCACATTATTGTTGTCCTTACTCGCAAGGCGACAAAGCATATTCATCAATTTTTTTACCAGACTGTCGTTAGAAAAAGGGATTTATTTTGTGTTTTGTGGGGGTCATTGTCTAAACAGGAATTCAACAATGTCCGGATTGCAGCATGGCGGCAGGACGTATACCTTCCAGTGGATACGCTGGTGGACCTACTCCGACTTCTGAATCGTGACGACCTGGAAGGATCTCAGCTCGTCAACCGCAAATTTGTTCGCGCCTCTGAGGCTATCTTCAAATCGGGAGACCTTAACGTGCCTCTGAGACGCATCGAGTGTGTCACGATGTTGAAAAGGAAGCTCGACGACACCACTCACCTTTTCGCCATGGAAGCAAAGAGCTCGGTCGAACGCGGTGTATGCTCTTTGCGTGGAATGGCTACTGTCGAAGATCTGGCGAGAGTGATGCGGTGTTCAAAAGTGGAGCAGGTCACCGTCACCGGTAAGGATTTCGGTGTCAAGCGAATATGCTCTTAGCAGTGTCAAAGCAGCATTGCCTTGCATGAAGGATGACCGAACATTGCAATGAGGTCCCCCCCTCCCCCCCTGGTGGACGGTTTACGATGAATGGCGCTGCGACTAGAAACTACTCATGGCGCTGCGAAACTACGTAGTGCATTTTAGAACTTGTTAAGGCCTTCCTTGGTGTCCGGACAATCACTCTTTAGGTATTTTATTCAGTGAAGGATGAAAAATCTTCTTTTAGGTAGCAACGTGTTGAACCTCTTGGGGATGACTTCGTACCTCTGGGACGGCTTCATGAATGCGTTTAAAGGTGCCATCGTAGACACTCTATGGCTCACCAAAATCAACTTTTGTCCGCTTGCGTCTGCTGAATTGGAACGTCTGACGACTCTTAACGTGTGCGCCGATCTATTCATTCGTTCCTGCCGCCTGCTCTCGAAACAAATAACCGACTCATTGCTAATGAAATTGTCGAGAATGCGTCTGCAAACGATGACGATCAGCCACTGCACCCCGGTGGACCGGACGACGTTTGAAGCAAGCGACGACGGCGCACTCGCGCTGTTCTTCCCGTCCTCCCAGCCGCGTCAGGCAGAACGCATGCGTCCACAAGTTCACCTGCCCGCAGGTAAGCGAACGTGATTTGCTTGTACCGATAAGGGGCGATAAAGCTTCTTGGTGTTCGAGATTCCCCTATTAGAAATCTGTCCCCTCTAATGGTAGGCCCTAATGCCTGAAGCAAGCATGCCGAAAACTTATTGAAGTTATGTCATCAACTTATACATTAGACGAAGTATGTATGCTTATGTGTGTAATTTAGTTTTGACTCAAAGATTCCAAAACTACAAAAGTCCCATGCAGTAATCTGCGCGTTCCGCCCATAGAGCCATATCGGAAATATCAAAGCTAGCCCCACGAATATGCGTTTCACAATACCTCGTTTTCTGTTTAGAAGCATTATGAATTGCCGCCGGAGGACAAACACAGAGTCATCGGCTTCATCTCACCGATCCCCGAGGAAGCTGAACGCCACATCCTGGCGCTGAATCCCTTTCACGTTTTTAACGAAAAAGGCAACATACACATCCTCTTTCCGGAAGCCGGATTGGTGTTTTACGTAGATCGTTCGGAGCTGCCGCCTAAAATAGTCTGCTCTTCCATGTCGTCTGACGAATGAAAACCCTTCAGAGGTGCGCAATCGACTCGCATCCTAGACCGTTCCTTCGGCCATTTCAGGCCTGACACCCACACGCGTGTACAATGTCATAAGACAGCGACTTTTCTTCTTGGCTTATTGTCGCTTTGATGGCCGCCACAATTTGAGAACCCTCGCTGCGAGAATAATTACCCCTTTTTGCGAAGCATCCACGTCGTCCATTCCATTTTTCGTGTTTGGTTTTAACCCTGCATGACATCTGTGATAAGCACTTTCCTTAGTTCTTACTTCATGCACTTGCTTCGTGTACGTCGTGGGTCCCAAATCGCCTTCCCTGGGAGGCATCGCCTCCCCATGGGATCAACCACCCCATGTTCTTGTGAAATAAATGGAAATTTTGGTATACTTTACATTTTAACTTTATTTTATCAAGCTTTATCAGACGCTTCGCGTTTGCTGGGGGATCAAATCCAGGGCAGTGCGTCTTATAAGCAACCCTTGCTTAGCACAGGGACTTTAGAAAAGGACGGAACGTTTTTTTGTTCCCAGGGCACTGTAGAACTTCTGTGCGCCTAAGATAACGGATAACTTTGTTAGAATTGTGCACTGAGTACCGTAGGTACAGAACACGATTTGGTTGCTACAAGTGCATTTGCATGGGCCGACGATAAGAAACTGCACTCGGCATGTCTTCCATCGGTGCTCTAGGCGATATTTAGCCACGCGCTTGACGACGATGCCACAACGCGTTGGAATTGGTCATTTTCTCATAAAAAATACGCTTTCGAATGCGTTAGACGACCCTGAAAATGACCGAAGTTGGGATGCGGATTAACAAACGCATTGCATCAGGAGGTGATTTAGTCCACATTCGGTAACATTTTTGGGGCGGTCTTACTAAACCGATGAACATCAAACCCAGCAAGCAACTTAGTTCCGTTTTTCATATGTGTGCTAACAACCGCCCGCCGCTGCTCGTCGCTCTTCGCACCCTTCTGTCGGCGTGTGCCTCCGGTTCCGGAGGGCGCCGCCACACTCGTTCTCGCCGCGCGGGGAAATCAGCAGTCGTTCGCTTACGCGAGAGTCCCGACTTGGTGCGCGCTAATCGTGCCCCAATTGGACCCTGTCTCTAAGCTATTGACTAAGTGTTGGCTATCCCGTTTGCATACACTTACCTGAAGCGACCGACTCCCTAGGTCTAAGCGCCTGCTTACCCTAGGTGCATTCTGACTTGAGTTACCTAAACAGCGTCTTATTAGCCTTAGCTATCGTCTCCAGCCTTAAAGTTGCCTACTTCACCCCGTTTCGTATTAGTACATATGCGTCAAGGAGGAGCTTACATGTCCATCGCTTAATTAGGCGCCTAACTGTCAACGCTGCACTACGGTAGACTCTTCCCTATGCATGCGTTCGGTAGGCTGAGCAGAAACCGTTTATCTAGCAACCACTGTACACGAAGGCAGTACACACAAGAAAACGAAAAATTCATGCATGGAAGCTATTGAAATAAATTAAGCATTGCGTTCTAACGTGTTAACGGCGTGACTTTGCGAAGTATTTGCGGTAGGTATCGACGAAGATCGAGCCGAAGACGACCATTAGCCCGAAGACACCCGTAATGGACATGGCGTGGGAGAAGTACATGGAGGAGAGGACGATGGAGAAGATCTGGCGCACGGTCATGATCACTGCGAAGACCACCGGGCCAAACTTCTCGATGGTGGCGTAGATGAAGAGCTAAAAGTTAACATACAAGTCAGTAAATTGACGGCACGATTACTGAGCAAAAGATTCATAAGAAAAGTGCTCACCTGTCCGATAGCGCCCGAGATCGACAGAAGGAAAGAGTCACGCGAGAAGCCCTCGTGACTGAACATGAACGAGAGCGATGAGAAGAGCGTGCCCTGTTCCAGCAGGGAGACCAAGCAGAGGATCGCGCTGAACGTGTTCACGCCGACCATCATCTAAAAGCAGAATGTTAGTGATTTGCTGAGGAAGCGTAATTTGCCTCGAGCTTCATTGGTCAAGGGGCGTCTAATGAGCCAAAAAGTTTGTTAAAGTTTTTGCCACAAAATGTACACCTGTAGAAAGAGAGCGTTTTGTAGTATACCTTACATTCCGTACTCCGAGCCAGTACGGGTTGCCGTACCGTACTGGTACAGTACGGAGTACGGTACGTCAGGACCCCCAGTACGGCGCCGTATTCCGTACCGTACCATACCGTATTGAGCCGTACTGGCACGGTACGCAGTACGGTACGGGGGGGGGGGGTCAGTACGGTACGGAGTACGGTACGAGGGAGGGGGGGGGGTATTTGCAAGGTCTATTTTGTAGCTTGCATGACTTTTTTGGCTAGATTTTCGCCTCTAAGCAATACACTCGGTGCTTCATCAGGCGAGACTTCCCCACCGTCTCATTTATCTTCACCCAAGAAATCGCACTTCCCGCTCGCATGAAGGTTAGGAGAAGAGGAAATTGTGTTTGCGACTTCGCCGTCTGCCCTCCACCGGACCTCACTCGGCAGCCTTATCGGCCGACGCGGCCCGATATTAAAGCGGGCGCCTCTCTCTTACTCTCCGGTGGAGTTCAGAGTGGCCGCCTCGTCCGCACGCCGTCTCTCAAAGACACTTCAAACGACCTTGCGCGGTTCCGCTTCTGAGCGTGCACTGGGCGAGAGCGCGTGGCTTGAGCCCCTCAGAGGCGCCCTGCGGGGTTTTGCCATGCGCTCTCGCCCAGTGCGTGCTCAGAATCGGAGGCGCGCGAGCACCCACGTGAGTGGGGGCCGTCTCGCCAGCGGTCGAGTGTGAAGTGGCGACCCGAAGAAGGGTGACCATCGAGACTAGGGGTGATCTGGGGCGGGTGCGAGTGACTGGACTCCCAATTTTTTCTATTCATGCCAAGCGGGAATCATGCGGTGTATGGCGACATTTGAGGAAAGGAAAACTACCGGCAGTTTACTAACTGTTCATCTCGACGAGCCAAGTGGTCGTCGGGATCTGGAAGTCCCGGCAGTCCCGCATCCTTCCTTCCAAATATTCCGCCTTAGTTCTTTCTGCAGAGCTAGCAAGAAGAGCGGTGAGGCAGAAGTTATAAGAGGCTCGGGGAAGGAAAGCGACCGACAGTTTTGCATTCATCTGGACACCAGGGCTGGGGGTCTCGGTCTCGAAAACCGAGACTCTCGGAGGGGTCTGGTCTCGGTCTCGGTCATGAGAAAAAAGGCCAGAATGGCCCGCCGCTAGGCTCCGACCTACGAAATTTTCACTTTATTTCTCTAAATTTCATCCAAAATTTCGTTGGTGTCGCCTGCGGCGGGCCAATATTATCCGAATTTTTACATTTTTGACCGCGGTGGGGCGATTTTTGGACGAAAATATTTCACGTCTCGGTCTCTGTCATGAGTCTGGTCTCGGTCCCGGTCTCGGGGGGTCTGGTCTCGGTCTCGGTCTTCAGAATTTTATCCCCCAGCCCTGCTGGACACGCTACAGGGTAGCACTAAAGTCGGAAATGCTAAGCAAAGCAAGGAGACTATTGGCAGGAGGGCCTGGGGGCCATTCTACAAACAACCTTCGGGTCAACATCAACAGAATTTCTGCGACTTGCTTATTACGTTCCTGAGTTTGAATCTATTGCGCAATTTTAGCCCACATTACAATCGATACGTTTCGGTAAGTTCAAGAACCCACTTGGCAGAAGCCTTGGTACTAGCGGAAGAATAACAGATTGAGCTTCCGACTGTCGAAAGCTGTCAGGTTTGGGTGAAAGGACACGAATACCTGATAGCGAGAGATCTTCGGCCGCGTGTCGAAGAGCTTCTTCTGCCAGTTCGGCGTGAACGCGTCGAACGCCAGGTAGCCGAGCATGAGGATCACTCCCGAGATCGTAGTGTACTGCTCCGCTGCGCGTGCCTTATGCAGAGTGTTGACCGCGCTCTGGTTCGAGAGGAAGAAGATCGCGGCGCCGGAGACGAGCCCGAGAGCGATGCCGTAGTCCTCCTTTGAGTAGCGCTCGCCGCGCACCAAGCGTCCCATCAGCATCGTCGGGATGAGCTTTGCCGCCTTGCACACCGTCTGAAAGGACGGCATGTTAGCTTGGTAGGTTCGAATCATTTAGGTCTGTGTTAGCAGAGAAAGTGCACGAAGGGATGTGCCTTTCCTCCGCATAGCTTTCTGAATTACTGCGATTCAATTCAGAATTTCCAAAAGCCACTGTGCTCCTCCGTTTTTAGCACACTTGTGCTACCTAGGGCTCAGACCGTTTTAGGCGATTGCGTAATACATTATACACTAATGCTCGAAAAATAGGCACGAGGGCGTTGAGTCAGTATATTCCACTAAAATGCGACTAAGCCAGAAAAATTAATTTTTTCCAAAAGCTTGACGTTCTGCCTGCTTTCTGCTTCTGTTTCGCGTAAAACAGGCATGAGCTACAAAAAGTAGACGGTTCCTGCTACACAAGGCTGTGTGGCCACTATGACTACGAATTACGTATGCCACTGTTTCATGGGCAAATAAGACTACAGAGGCCGTTCTAATTCCTGCACTAAACCGACGTTTCAGTTTCCTAAGTGGTTGTCTTATGGTAGGATGCTTTCATTGCAGGTTTTTACTAATGCTCTTTGTAGGACGTAGGGTCCCATTGAAGGCGCCCTAAAAAAGGTCCTACTATCGGCATGCTGACGACAAAGAGGCACTTAGACGACACCTTCACTCGCCGCTGTGCACTAAGACAGCGCAACGGACAAGTTATGCTACTGTTATTCCAGACTGAAGAATACCCACCTGCGTTGGGAAGGAGACGTATTTGAGCGCCTCGTACTGGCACCACGTGGACAGTGTGTTCGAAATCGAGATGAAGGAGTACTTGTAGAGCGGCGGCACATGCGGTGGCTGCCTGAAATCTGGAGCATGAAATTACGCGAATATTTTCGCTGTACCTCCGCCAGTCGTATAGCAGGTAGGCGCCGCATATGGCCAGCGCCCAGAGCCGATTGAGCAGGACGAGGAACTGAGCGTCGCCGAATTTCTCGAGTAGTGTGGGGTCCTCGACGTTTGCGTAGGTGCCGGTCATGATCCGCTCCTGCATGAAGCCCATGCAGACGAGTGTGACCTAAAGAAAACAGTTTAGGTGCTGGCGCTTGATGTCGTTTGCTCCCGATAAGAATAGGACGACTCGTTTTTTTGGTCGGGAAAAAGCAGTCGATTTTCCATTCATACACGGAAAATACTGTCAAAAGTCTTGAAGGACCCAGCCGGTTTTACCGCTCTTCATAAAGATTTTGTAAACCTCAGTCAACCGCAGAAACACACTTCCTGTGTGAGGGGAACAGACGAGGACTTTTAGGCTCTGGGAAGCCGAGCCGTTCTTGACAGTTCTTCCGCTTTTGTAACGACCCACTTTTAGCGGTAGAAATCGAACCCTGATTAGTGTCCACAAAAGACAGGAAATACGCGATGCTGACAGGACAAAGCAAAGGTAGACGGGCAAGTAACGACGCTACCTGAATCCCCATCGAGTAGATGAACAGGAGAGAACAATCGCGGAAGAACCGCTCGCTGCTCCTCGACGATGAGAGGTTCTCGTTGCTCTTTGAGGATCTTGGCCCATCGGGATTTGTCGGAAGCAGCTGGTGCTCTGCGTCCTCCGGCCGACCGACGGCAAAGAGCGTGAGGAAGTTGAGGCAAGAGTTGGGATGGTTGCGGTAGAAGTAGCGGTCGCCATCTGAAGGTACAGATAAGAATTCGGAAATAAGCGATCGATTGCGTTGGTCTAATTATGGTACTGTTAGGCGTAAATATTACGAAGAATTTTATGCAAAATCAAAGCTAAAGATCAGCGCTGGCGGGAAAAAATGAAGGAGTCTTCATAGTTCGAAACAGTTGCAAATATAGGTGAATTTTTATATTATTTTAATTATTAATAACTAATTAAATTGCGAAATTAATTTGATTTAGATTTATTTTTCATTGTCTTTCTCTCATAGCGACAAAACTCACTGTAGTATCGCCGCTTGACGAATCGAATGAGGAAAAAGCCGGGCAGGAGAACGCTCGCGTAGCCTACCAAAATGATCAGCAACCGGAGCGCCCAGTAGTCGTACGGATTCGCGAACATGTCCGCCGAAATCGCGGAGAATGAGTGCGCGTCAGCGTCGGTCGCGTCCTCCACGGGCGTCCCATTGGCCATAGAGGGGTGCTGAGGCGGGAACAAGCGGCCGATGAGAGCGGTCACCTGCTGCTCGAGGCGCTCGATGGTGGCGGCTGCCGGTGAGGCGGACGGCGTGACGGCGGGCGAACTTTGAAGGTGTGCCGACAGCGACAGGCAAGCGACGGCAGCGACGAGAGGAAGTAGTGGAAGTTGCGGGATCTGAAGCGAATTAGGGCTTAGAGCGCAAGCGATTCGATTAAAAACATAAATTATTCGATTCTCGTAAAGGAAGGAGAGGACCGACGGAGGAATTCTGTCAAAATTTGCATTTGGCTGATGACTCAACGAACGTTTCATCGAACATTCTCGTTACCGTGGAACCGACCTGGCGGTTTCCCGTGCAAGGACAGGTAATTCCTGATGAAGAAAACAAACTGAATTGGACATTTTTGTAATGATAGACACCGACGATTGTCGACAAAGAGGGTTCTTACCATGAAAAAGTCGAGAGGATTCATGAGGTTCTACCAGGAATAATTGCTGCCGCCGGAAACAGAAGCAGCAGAAGTTTAAGTTGCAACAAAGGACCTTGCAAACGGCGAATTTTAAGAAGGAATTGGCCTTCAAATAGCGGACGTCGCGTGAGCCGCAGCTGATTGGCCAAGGCCGACCGGGTCACGGAGTTAAAAAAAATCCACCCAGTGTCACAACATTAACCGGAAAGGGAAGAGACCAAAGGACAATGCGCGGGAATGGGTCGTAGAATGCCGAAAAAAGTGCTTGATTAACGCTCGCCTTCGACGGGAATCCAACACGTTTGAGGAGCACGGGTTATCGGACGGGTTCAGACTCTCGGAAAAACTGCATCCCACAGACGGCATCTGCATCTAACAGTATAGAGGGAAATGATAGAGGTAGTCGCGGACGCCCCGTACCGCACACCGTACCGTACTGACCCCCTGCGTACCGTACTCCGTACAATACAGTACAGAATACGGTACGCCCTGTACTAGGCCGTACCGTACTGCCGTACTAGTGCATTTTTTCCAGAAAATAGTGCCGTACCGTACTGCCCTACTGCACGTGACTCCCGTACCGTACTCCGTACCGTAGAATACGGTACGCAGTAGGGTACGGTACGGAATGCGGTATGGCCGACTACCTTTAGGAAATGACGAAACAGAAGGAAGAGAGTAAAAGATTGGCGACCATGATTCAAACCGAATCCAAATCCGGGATGCGGAAAATAAAATGGAAGGGAATACTATGAAGACGTTAAAAAGCCGCGTTGGTTCTCCAAACCCTAAGCTGTGGGACTGCGAGAGCCGCGCTATCGATAAATATCAGCGAAAGCGAGCTATGAAATTAAAAAAATGGTGTAAGTTTCTGAGATTCATCCAGCTCAAACTACGAAAAATTGGGGTTTAGGACTGAAGCCCGACTGCACCGAATTCCAAAAACAGATTCCCAAAATTCGGTCCGTCCTTGAACCCTACAAGTTCTTCAAGTTCGTGCTTACATCTCAACCGAGAAAGAGAAGATGTCGATCAGGCAGAAAGCCGCGTTGGAAGTGAACACGATATCTGTCGATCAGCTCACGCTAGCTTCGTTAGCACAGCCCTCGAGTAAGCGAAACCTCGAAAATTAAAATTAGCGTGCTCGACTGTAGCCCCTCATGAAAGCGCTTTCATCCGGCTACTAAAATGATTCGCGGAATCCGTCAAAAACAATGCGGCACTGCGCGAGAATCGGGACTATTCCTGGCCGAAACAACATCATTATTTACCGGAAGCAATACCCGAAATTTATAAAGGCCGACGAGGCGAAAGTGCATTAGGCGAAGCGTTAATCCACTGAGGGATTATCAGCGCCAGTGATCGCGCGAGGGACGGCGCAAAAAGCGGATGCGTCGCGCTAATCAGCCCCGAAATCGCTGTTCTCGCGCGCTCAAAGAGGCGAAGGTTAGTGTTGCTGTTGTCTGCAGCACAAATTCAGCAGCATTCGGTCGTTTCGAGAGCATTAGAATTTCAATTCGACGTAGCAAGCCGAAGCAAATGATATCGGCGAAGCATTCCGCAGGTAGCGGAGAGAACTACGGTATCTTCAAAGTATGAGTGACGCAGGTTTAAGTGTGCCGAGAAGAGTCCTACGTACATGAAACGAAAGGTTCAACCCTGCTTCGTACTCGGTTAGCTACCATCCGGCAGGTTCCCAAACCACGTGACGTAAGGTCAGTCACGCAACCGCAATTTAACGCGTTAGTTATGCTCTAATCCGCCTTCTAGTAGGGTACTGCAACGCGAGATTAGGCTTTGAAGTAAACAAAGCAAGTTCGTTATGTGTTCCTATTAAAAACAGTCCCTCTAACAGTCTAGTCTTCCTAAACGTAAATCTAATGGAACAGTCTAAGCCGAAAGATATGCGCATGTAAGGCTTGGGTCACATTACAGCCCAGTTAAATTACGCCAGGGAAGCATTCTGAATAGCGGGCAAAAAAGACTACGTAAAAACATGTAGAATTCGGCCGCTCTCACTTTAGAACAAGCATTTCAGGTCATCTTTCACGAATCATGGGCCAAGTAATTTAATTACCGTATTTCCTCTAATAAACACCCCCCCCC
>JNEY01000264.1:106905-124667 GCA_020875895.1 Aphelenchus avenae
AGATAACGACGAACTAAGTATTTTAAGACGAAGAGAGAGTCCTGCGGACGCAAAAGAAAAAAGTTATGAGCATTTAAAATTTTAGAATTTCCCGAAATTCATCGATTTAGAATTAGACCCCCCGGGGGGTTTATTAGAGGAAATACGGTAAATGAAAAGAGTTTTCGGTTCTAGAAGTAACGAGGATCTTTAGTTTTAGCAAAAGGTTTCGGCCCTTTGATATTTCAGACCTATTGCTAAGGCACAGGTGGGCCTCGTCAGTGTTACGCACGTACACACGCCGGTCATGACACACACCCATGCGGACACGAATACACTTTTGAGCCGACTGCCCACAAGAAAGTGACCAAACAAACAAAGAGAACAGACATGGTTCAGTTTCAGCCAGAGAGAGAACGTCAAAGCCAGGACAACTCTAACCGTCCAAGGCTAGGCCAACTTGCGCATAATTGATTGCTACTTAAGCTTTCCAAAAAGGTTCACTAATATTTGTCCAGGCAGAAATCGACTTTTCTACGGAACCAACAATTTTTTGCGCCTCTACCCTCCGCAAATTGGCCGCTTTCACTTTAGAACAAGCATTTCAGGAAGAGCACGAAACGATTTCAGGTCGTCCGTCCTTCACGAATTATGGGCCAAGTAAGTTACGCACGCCGAGAATGATATGGATGAGAATGTGGGAGAGTGAGAGAGAGAAGGACAAGTGAAGACCAATTATGAATTTCTAAGACCAGGCCAGCGTACGCACACTGATTTCCGCTCAACCCTCCGAACTAACATTCATCAATGCTTGCCCAGGCATAAATCGACTTTTTCTACGGAGCCAAGAACTTGTTGCGTCTCTACCATTTTCGCAAATGCACAAAGTAACGAATACGACACACGAGAGCACACCCATCCGAATTTATAGTGTTAGAAATTTCCGATTTCGTACCGTTCAATTCGTCGACGCGTTCACACATCCGGCGAATCGGGTGGTTCTCCGCGTTCACGACGTGTCGCGTGGGCAGAATAGTGAGTTGGTTATGCAGATCTCGCCCGTCGACCTCTGCTTCGTTTTCTCCCTGCGAAACGTACGTGTTTTCATTCGATACTTTGGAGGAATGCAAGTACAAAAATTCACGCTATCGATTAGATTCGAGTAAATAGTCTTACTAGGAAAGGAGTCGACGAATGTCTTTATTGAACGTAAACAGTCGCTTATTGGAAAACCACACTGCATTCTTAGCTTAGAAGAAGTGGGCATAGAGAAGACGTGAATAAACAGAAAACGATGGAGATAACTCAGCAGGAAACAGTTGAATTCAGAGGGACGGAAACTGCGGCAGCCTTGTCGCAGAGGCTGTGAAATGGACCATGCTCCAGGCTAGGCATAAGCACGAGCAAAAAAACGTGTGGACGGCCCTCTCACTCTAGCTGATTTGCCTTATAGGCCTTGAAAGCTTTGGTGTCATCTAAGCCGAAAGTTGGTTTGATATCCCGGCAAATTATTTTTGCTACCGGAAGGGTCAAGGAGCTGTCTAAAAATGTTCCTTTTTGTGAACACCTGTCGCTAGGGCTAGTCGCGACCCCCCTCCCCCGTACCGTACTGACCCCCCATACCGTGCTCCGTACCGTAGAGTACGGTACGGAATACGGTACGGCCCGTATTCAAAGCCGTACTACGGCCCGTACTAGTGCCGTACTATCCAGAAAGTCATGCCGTACCGTACTCCGTACTGAGCATGACCCCCCGTACCGTACTCCGTACCGTAGAGTACGGTACGCAGCACGGTACGGTACGGAATACGGTACGGCCGACTACCCCTACCTATCACTACCGATCGACCTTGCGTCCTCCTACCGCAGTTCTCCGAACGCCCAGAAAAGACAACAAACAAATCGATGCGACAAAACACGGATCACAATCCAGCAGAACACGCGAGACCGCTTAATCCTCGTCGGAATCGCTGGCCGCACGCCCACGACCGCCCTCCTCGTCCTCTTCGCCGCCGCTGCTGCTGCTCTCGCTGAGGTCCGTGTCGGAGTCCTCGCCGCCGCCCGCCTCCGCGGCCTTCGACGCGCGGTACGCCGCGTCGTCCTGGAGCTGCTCGCTGACGCTCGGGTACTCCTCGCCGCCGCCGCCGGCGTCCTCGTCGCGGTCCTCCACGTCGTGGTCCACGCCGACGGTGTCCTGCTGCTTCGCGGCGTTCTGCTCGCGCCAGCGACGCGCCGCCTCGAGCAGCTTGAAGTTCACCTTCGAGGCTAAAAGAGAAGCAGTCAGCTTCCAGAAGGCGGTCAATAAATGTCAAATTAGTCAGCTTTAAAGTCATTCCTTGCCTGCACAAAAATCACTTGAAGTTAAATTCGTTACTTTACCGGCAACATTTCTTGAAAGTTTATTACATGCTTGGCAGGGCATTCAATATAGACCATTTTGACGCTTGTAGCCATAGCTCTAACTGGTAGGTCAATCTGTCCTAAACACCTATGTATGTAGGGCTTTAGGACGATAGCGCATACCCACAAATACCGCTAGGCATGTATCTGTGGATGCATTTAAGCCCGGGTACTCCGTTTAACCGAGTGGAATGTCAACCGCCAAGGAAGATGCCTCGACGGACAATGCCTAGGCATACAGTACTCTACAGTTGATCATGCATTTTGGCCGTAGGAAGCCTACATTTGCGCCTAAGACTTTGGTCTATATAGCCGCGGAGGTTAATTCNTCATGCATTTTGGCCGTAGGAAGCCTACATTTGCGCCTAAGACTTTGGTCTATATAGCCGCGGAGGTTAATTCTTAGACAGGCAGCCGTACCGTACTATGGCCGGTTCTGTACTTCGGAGCAACCCTGCACAACGGGCCTTCAAATCGAGGCCCGGCCCGGCCCGCGGGCCTAAGAATTAGGCCCGGCCCCACCCGGAGGCGGGCCCGGGCCGGGCCTAAAAGGCCCGGCGGGCCTTAACTTTTTAGGCTATAATGAAAAATCCCCTTGGTCCCCCCTTTGGCACTTTTCTAAGGTCAAAGTGCTACCCCACACAGTGTCTTTGATGCGTAACATTCGAGTATTTTCGCCTAAAATAGCCCGCCGCAGGCGCCGTCACTGCGATTTTTGAGCTATTTTGACTAAAATATATCGAAAATTTGACTAAAACGTGTCAATTTAAGGGACCCTAGCCGGGCCTAACCGGGCCGAGCCTACCCTAGGCCCGGCTAGGGTCTGAAATATTAAGGCCCTGTACCGGCCCGGCGGGCCTAGGGCCCGTTTGTGCAGGGTTCCTCGGAGTAGAGTACGCAGTAGCGTCGTGGTAAGCGTCGTACGTAAACATTCAATACATTAGCGTATAAGACCCACATGTAGTGTTTCGTCAGGCCCATCTATGCCCCACTATTCCTAACCCATTGCTCGGTATCTTGTTCATAGTCGCGTCCTGGTGCTTACCCTGGTCCTGCGGGAAGACGTAGTCGAAGTACTCCTCCCAGCCGGCGTCCGTGCCGTCCTCGCTCTGGATGGGGCGACGCTTCTTGACCTTGCGCGGCATCAGCTTGTCCACAACTTCCTGCTGCTCCGCAGTGCCGTGCTTCTGCTCGAACTCCTTCCACGACTCGAGCAGCAGCAGCCGCTCCTCCGGGTTGGCTCCCTCCAGGGCGTTGTTCGCGCGCTGGTAGATCGAGCGGGCCTTCTCGTAGTCGGCGATGCTCACCTCGTACTCCGTCCAGCTGATCCACACCTAAACGGATCGGATCAAAATGAATAAGTGTTTGGTATAATGAAAGGCCTCAAGCTTCTAGAGTACTCTGTCTTAGACTTAGACGCGAGCCCCTCCGTACCATACTGGCCCTGCCGTACCGGACCGGCCATGCCGTAATACGTTCCGAGAATACGATACAGAACATGACAATGCTCTCACGGCTCTCATCGTACAGTACGGAACTGCGGCCCTAGGCCCAATACCCAGTTTCAGGCTTTTGTAGTTTACCTGTCTGCACAACACATGTGGTTGCCTAGAATTAGAGCTAGCGGAGACTGCGCTTACATCTTACTAGAAGCCACACGCATACCCTGTTCTTTATGGGCGCTACGATGGCAATATCCTGAACTAAGTTTTATTCCACCATGTGACCATCACTTCCACAGTATTTGCGAGTCCGTAAATGGCCCCTACCTAGCGGCAAACGGACACTACACTACAACACTGCCTAAATTCTCCCACGTCGATATCTGTATCCTCTGCCAGCAAATGTACTATCAGCACCCAAGATTCCGAAAGTCACAGGTAACCGGTCATCTAGCTCATCTAGCCTTACGCCTATGATACCGTGCCAAAGAGGCCTTTGCGCACCTTGATGTGCTTGGTCTTCTCGAGCAGTCGCTCGTAGAGACGACGCACGCGGTCCGTGGCCTCCTGCTGGATCTCGAAGTCGATGTACGCCTTCCAGAGCACCTAAAGCCGGCTTTTAGTTACTCATGTTTTGGGCGTGGACGCACCTCAGGCATGTCCAGCGCGGGTCGCTTCGTTGCGATGTCGAAGATCGCTCGGGCTCGCTCCTCATCTCCGAGCAGGTTCTCCAGCTCCGCGAAGCGGATCCAGGTCATGCTGCTCTCCGGCGAGAACTCGATGAACTTCTCGTAGAGCTTGCGACAGCGCTCGAACTCGCGGAGCTGCAGCTCCAGGTCGATGTAGGCCGAGAAGAGCTTCTTCTTCGGGCACTTGCCTATTGCGGCACCCTAAAGTATTTGTACTAGGCAGGGCTGTTCACATTTTCTGCACACTACGATTAGGGTCAGCATCTAGGCCTAGACGGTCAAGTTTAGGACTCACTCCTTTTTACGAACATGAAGGTGCCGGAATTCAAAAAAGACTTAAAAACCTTGCCGCTACTAAAGCGTGTAAATAACAGTGGAATTGTTTCAACCGCTTGAAGAAACTTTTTTGCCAAAAATGCGCAATTTTTAATCGATCTCCCCTCGCAGGTGGCTTCAAAAACCCGGGATGTGCGTAGATTTTCGATAGGGTCCAGTGAAAACAAAAGAACCATGAACTAGGGCCTGCCCAGCCCAGGTATTAGGGTGGTGGTGTGAAGGACAAGAGACTTGGTCAGGGTTCTGAGAGCAATGCCATGCGTACCATGATCTTGCGCGCCGCGCCGAGGTTCAGCTGGCGCACTTCGAACTGCGCGAACATGATCCAGAGCTTCGCGAAGGTGAACTTCTTGTGCGGAACGTTCTCGAGGCACGCCTTCCAGATCTCTCGCGTCTTCTCCGCGTCCTTCACGTCGAGCTCCTCGTAGACGGCGTAGTAGATCCACAGCCAGATGTAGCGACGCCAGAAGCGCTTCTCCTGAAAGTAAGTTGGTTAAATGGAAAAGTACAGACGGGAGCCTTGTGACAGCCAGATCTGTCAACGGTTCCAAGGTCCTGAAATGGGCCGCTTCCGGCCCAGGGTTGGGTTATGGCCGTCAAAAATGCGGCTGGTGGAAAAACCGGAAAAAATGGCCAAAAATTCCCGGAATTATAGGGCCAAAAACCAAAGGGTCCCCTCTTATCTATGTGTAAGTTAGCTTCGTAGTGCGTTTTTATGGTCAATTTGGGCCGGTTGAAGCCTTTTGAAAACGTTATCGGTGAAATCTGATGAGTTTACAGACAATACGTCTACATAATTTTGCCAAAACACCCATTTCCGATGGTATTTTTCCCATTTTTTTACCGAAAATCCGTCCGGAGGGCTCGGCGATGCCTCCAAAAGTGGGCAGTTTTTCACGAAACTTAACCGCTTGCTGGTCGACCGGTACGAACCGTCAACATCCCTGGTGGCAGCTCCAGGACATACCATGTAGGGTGGAATGTTCGCGATGGCTCGCTCGAAAACGTCCTCCACCTCGGTCCGCTCGACGCCCTCGTTGGTCAGAAGGCGAATGTAGTCGAACCAGGCGTCGTAGTTGTACGGGTTCTCGTTGACTTGCTAAAGACGCGTGTGAACTATCGATTTGTTGTGCTTTTTGACTGAAGAAAAAACCGGAACACTTTTTACGTGGAAGTCTCGGCTTTTTTTTTGCCGAAACTGGAGTAAAAGGACAAATTTTTAGGCTCTGTGCTCAAAATGCTCTGAAAAACTGCAAAAATTTTGTCAATTTTCCAAGAATGTCCTTAAGTTTAAAAAAGCATGTTATAGTCCTAATTCTTTAAACCGTTTTTCCGATCGGCTTTAGGATGATAATAAAAGCCAAATTTGCGTAAATATTTTTATTTCATTTTAAAAGAATTGTGACTGTTAAAGGCAAAGAACCGCACCTGCTCGTACTGATGACGCCGCTTCGAGACGATGACGTTCTCGATGCGCACCCGCTCGCCGTACTTCTTCTCATGGAGCGTGAAGCACTTGAAGATCTCCGCCGTCTGGTCGCTCTTCAGGTTGTCCAGCCCGTACTGGTAGATGATGCGCGCCCGTTCGAACTCCTTCTGGCGCTCCTCGAACTGCGCGAACGCGATGAGCAGGTGCTGGTTGAGGTTCTCCTGGCCGTAGAACTCCAGTGCGTGCTCGTAGACCTAAACAGATTGGATGAAGTTGTGCGTTACGAACAAGCGCTACTGCGCAAGGTGGCCGTAAAACGCGTATTTCGCAGTGTAGCAAGTTTAAACGTCAAGTTAGCGCGAAGCCTAAAGCCATCCTCAACGGTTTCCTGCTAGAATATGAGGCCTGCCTTGGGTAGGATTATGCAGAATGTAGGCCATTGGGTAGGACTCGCAGGTATCGTGGTTTCAGGCAAGACTTCCGGGCATGGTTTCCAAGTTGGACTTTAGACATGACTTGCACGTAGGACATTCCGGGTATTGTGATCACGTTAAGCTTCTAGGAGGTCATCAGGCTAGGTTTCCACGTAGGGCTTCCGGGGATAAATTTCAGGTGAATTTTGCATCCTAGGACGTCTAGGCAGGACTTCCTGGGGCGGTTTCCAGGGTTGACGTTCAAGAGGTGGCCGATCTAGGTTTCCCAGGATGTGGCTTCCAGGTGAGACTTACTGGATCTTTGAGCTGTTACTCGCGTGTTGGGCCTACCGAAAGGACCCGTGTAGGTTTCGCCAAATAAGTAGGACCTCACTGGCAACCATGCGCAGCCGGGCCCCAGGCCCGCCGGGCCGGGCCGGGCCGGGCAGAACCAGCCGGACCCCGGGCCGGGCCGGGCTTATGGTAGGCCCGGCCCGTTTAGGCCCGGTTCAGGTTTCAAAAATTGACACATTTTGGTCAAATTTTCAATACATTGTTGGTAAATTAGTCATAAAGACGCTCTGATGGTGCCTGCGGCAAGCTATTTTAGGTGAAAATACTCGAATGTTGTATTTTGAACTCATTATAAAGGGCAAAATTTCAGCCCATGGAAAGTACCAAGGGGGGGCAAGGGGATTTTTCCTGTCTAACCTAAGAATTTAAGGCCCGCCGGGCCTCGATATGAAGGCCCGCGGGCCGGGCCGGGCCTCGACTTGAAGGCCCGTTGCGCATGGTTGCTCACTGGAAGCCCGGGAAGTGAGCACTTTTCCCATACAGTTGTAGAGCTCTGAGGCGTGAGCCAGCATAGAATCGTACCGCTCTCGAGTTGCCGATGTAGCCGTGGCGCTCCTCGAACTTCGCGTAGCGGATCCAGTTCTTGTAGTCGTGCCCGTGGACGTGCAAGAACCGCTGGTAGATGCTGCGCGCTCGGTCGATCTCCTTGTAGCGCAGCTCGAAGTTGATGTATGTCTGCCAGCCCTGCTCGTTCGGCTCCCACTCCATCCAGCGCTCGAAGACCTGCAAGCGAGGAGTGTCTGAGAATCTGTGTGAATGGGTCCCCTTACCACTCGGGCGCCGGGAATGTTCTCGACGAGCTCCTCCATGTACGAGTACTTGAGCCAGAACTGCGTGGCGCGAGGCAGGATCGTGACGGCTCGATCCCAGATGTTCCGCGCATGATTGATCTGACGGTTCCTAGAAGAAGTAGCGTTATAGTCCGAACTGGAAGGAAATATTTGGCGCTACAGGACGGTTTGTCATTGACCGCAGATACTCCTGCCAATCGATTCTTTCCCTGCCCCCCCCCCCCATACCAGCGACACAAGCTGAGCTACTGGTGATTGGAGCATAGCAATTCCCACAGCGCATTTATGTTTCAATCACCTTGCTGATAGGTCCCAGCGTCAAGCTCTTGCTTAGGGTACTAAGTACTGAGAAGTGGACTACTCCTCCACGCAGAAATGGAGAACTTTAGTGAATGCTATCGGAACGTGTAGCGTCTGCTAGCCATACAGTCCTCTCTAAGTAGCCTTTATGCGCCCAAGTACCGCATCACTATCGTGCCATTTCCCATTTCCACGAAGAGATACCACTTCCCACATCGCATTTTCGCACGATTTTGTCAGAAAGCGTCAGCATCCGCCTTTGAACTTCATCGGCTTGCGTACCTCATCTCCATCTCGGCGTACTGGAGCCAGAGCGTGATGCTGCGGTGGTCCACGTCGAGGGCACGCTCGAAGACGGACCGCGCCCGCTGAATCTCGCCGACGGACTCCTCCCACTTGGCGTACTTCACCCAGTTCGCGATCTGCATGCGGTTCTTGCGGATGTTGTCCTCGAACTCCTTGCGCTTCTTGCGCTGGTACTCCGCCAACTCCTCCGGGTCGGTGATCTTGACCTTCGGCGGCGCGGCGACGATCTCCAACTCGCGCTCCTTCGCCTCGCGCAGCAGCTGCTCCGCGGTGATTTGCAGCCCGGCGGGTGCCTAAACGATAAACATTGAAGGAGGGCAGATAAATAGACAACGAGGTCAATGGACTCTGTGCTAGAGCGCGACTTTACCCTCCCCGTACCGTACTCCGTACCGTACTGACCCCTCCCGTACCGTACTCCGTACCGTACTGACCCCTCCCGTACCGTAGAGTACGGTACGGAATACGGTACGGCCCGTATTAAAGCCGTACTGCGGCCCGTACTAGTGCATTTTTAGCCAGAAAGTCATTCCGTACCGTATGCCATACTGAGCGTGACCCCCGTACCGTACTCCGTACCGTAGAGTACGGTACGGAATACGGTACGGGCCGTAGTACGGTACGGCAGTCGCGCTCTACTCTGTGCTAACCGTGTTACGAATAGGGAGCCGCAGCAGGGTAGGCACTAAACATCGGGTACCGGCACCCGTACTGTTCCGATACACACCGTACCGTACTCCGTACCGTACGGTACGGCAGTAGACCATAAAACTGTACGCTACGGTTCTAGCAAGGTCCGTACTAGTGCTAAAGATCGGGGAAACTGGAGCCGTACCGTACTCCGTACTGGCCGACCGCACTGTCTCGTTAGGCGTACTGTCCCGGCCCACCCGTTCCGTACACCGTCCCGGTAGTACGGTACGGTACGACGGTGCCATCTATACGGATGCCGATCTTTCGTAGTAACGGTCCTGGATGATCTTTCAGGACAGTAGCCAGTCCGCTTAGAATCCAGACCAGGACTAGTCTTGTCCCGGATCCTGAATGTTTTAGGACTAAGACTTAGTCCTAAGAACTTAGGACTTGAGTTTAGGACGCAAGAACCCTGCCCTGAAAAGTCCCTGGACCGGACTCTCCCGAAGACCCAATGAATCATCGTGAAAGGTCTAACACAGAACAGACGGCACTTATGTGTGGGAAAAGGGAAGCAGCGTCTGCCAGAGTTTCTTCAGTTTCGGGCTTTCGTGCTTGTGACCTTAGACACATGGAATTGCGGGCATCGATGGCGGTACCGAAAAGTGGAGGTCACCACACAGACTTCGTGGCACGGCAGGGGGAAAGGTGTGCCGTAAAGAACAACATTCATAGAGAGAGTACGGCCGTAACGTACCGTTCGGTACGGAGGGAGTCAGTATCCTACGATCTACTCTTTCCGGGTCACGGGTCACTAGCTTTAGACCTGCATAGCTGACGCAATGCCAGCCTTGAGACTGATACTATTTGGCCGAGGACGTGGAGAAGGCATGCGTACCTTGTTCTTCACCTTCTCCGCCTTCTTCGGCAGCTTGATCGGCTTCTTCGTGCTCTCCTGGTCGATCATCGTGACGGTGTGCTAAACATGAAGTTTGAGTTTCGTGACAAATACCAGATGGGCTAAGGTCAAGTCAACGCGACAAAGTGTCCGAATCAAGTACGAGTTTTCTCGACAGAAATGTACCCAACCAGGCCAGTAACTTGAGAAGAATTTAATAGTACGGCCGTAACTGAGCTAACCAACTTTAAGTAGTTTTGCAAGAAACTAACCCCTTTCGTAGTCCTCCAACAAAGCTTAATTTTACAGCTTCAAAGAACAATCCACACCGAAAAAATGCAAAGATGGTCCACAGCTACGCCCAACAAGCTCTGGACTTTCCGCTCAATACATGTGAAGTTCTCATATCCTGGACTAGTGAAGGAAGCTTCTTGAAAGTGCAAAGTTTCCTACGTACTACGGCTCATTAACTTTATGAAGGTTGCCGTTTGAAAGCCGGTAAAAAGTGTTGGCTTGGGTAAGCTTTGCAAAGAACGAAGAAAATGAGGAGAAATACTCATGCATTGAATCGTTCGGGCAAAGTTCTTCAAATAGCAGGGTACTAGAGACGCTCTCAAGCTATCTGTGCTTAATAATATGCGAACATTAACGATTTGGAAGCATCAAAACATCGGCTTGGGTCGGCCATTGTGTGAAGAAACCCGAGCTGGCAACGCGCCAACATTCAGGCAACCGACGCCGTCGCATTTGAACGCGGCGCGAATATCGACCGTAGCGACGGCCGCGTGCACATCCAACGAAGCGCATGAGAATAAATATTCGCGGCCCTCGCCGGCGAAATGTCTTCCCTCCGACGTGTTTTCCCCACCGCCGCCGACCGCTCGCCCGCCGCCGTCGCGAGCGTGCACCCTCCTCCCGCCCCGCACTCTCTTCGCGTCGCGTGCGTGCGTACGCACCGCTCCGCCCCGCGTGAAGCGGCCCCGTTCCAGCCGTATATTAAGCCAAGTGCCAACCGGCACCGGCAATTGTGCCGTGAAGGTGAGCCTCCGAGACGCCGACGACCGCCTTTCGAGGATTCTACGCCGATTTCCGCTGCCCTAGCTGCTGCCCGATGGACGCCGTCGCGACGAGTAGCGCCGCTGCTGCGGGCGCCGCGAGCCACGTCAGCGCTGCCGCGGACGCCGCACTGCCCGGACGCATTCGGAAGCGCCGCTACAGCACCGCACGCATTCAGCCAGTAAGATTTTACGCACTTTATCCCCGTAAACTTGAGCTAAGCTTGCAAAAATCACAAAAATTCGGTATGCATCGAGAGTCGCGGCTCTTGAGCACAGGCTCTGAACCGGTCTTTCCGCGAGAATAACACATAGCGATAGCGGTGCGGCGTGCGTCCGCCCGACGACTCGCCAAACAGACGCATGCACACGCGTTTCCATGCAGGCCAATTGGATTAGCGGAAGCACTTTGCGGAAACACCGGGAGCAATCAATGCAAACATGAGTGGGAAGCTAACGGGTACAGAGAGAGTTAGAAACACATGAGGTACTCGGAACTAGCAACATTTTGCTGAACGGTTTTGCAAGGCTTAACCAAAACAACCAGCAAAAAGTAGAGTTTGTCGGAATGAAATGCTCCAAAACGTTTGACTTTTGCTGGGAAACCAAGTGGAGACTCTTACCTACTTTTTGTAGCTGCTTTTGACGAGATAACACACATGACCATAACAGAATGAACAACATATCTTAGAGCATAGAATGACATCAAGAAAGCGTTCTTCAAGCCTTAGAAAAACGCATAGTTTGGACATGTTTACCGCTATGCAAACATAGCAACGGACTGAAGTAACTGTCTGAATGCCACTCTATGCCACTCTACACTCCTTCCTAACGCTTCCCTCTGGACTACCATGGGCAACGGGCCTTCAAGTCGAGGCCCGGCCCGGCCCGCGGGCCTTCATATCGAGGCCCGGCGGGCCTTGACTTCTTAGGCTAGACAGGAAAAACCCCCATGGTCCCCCTTGGTACTTTCCATAGGCGAAAGTGTTGCCCTTATATGAGTTTTAAATACAACATCCGAGTATTTTCACCTAAAATAGCTTGCCGCAGGCGCCGTCAGAGCGACTTTTTGGCTAATTTACCAAAAATCCATTGAAAATTTGACCGAAATGTGGCAATTTTTGAGCCCTGAAACGGGCCTAAACGGGCCGGGCCTACCCCAGGCCCGGCCCGGCCCGGGGCCCGGCTGGTTCTGCCGAAATCGAGGGCCGGCCCGGCCCGGCGGGCCTATGGCCCGGTTGACCATGGTTGCCTCTGGATTCGCTAATAGCGGAACTGTGATTCGGAATCTTTTCCCATTGTAGCGCAAACAGACTCCAAATCGAGGGAGACCGTCCCGCAAAAGTTGTAGGCTTGCGTCAAGTCTTAACAAACAAGTCGGCTTGCGTCAGAAGACAAAGAACAAAGAAGCGTTAAAGCACAAAACAGCCGAGTGAATGTGTTTTGATCATGACTAATACTTTTACTTTCTAGACCCGTGTGAAGAAGGTGATGCAAAGCGACGAGGACATCGGACGGATGGTCGCTTCCGTGCCCGTCGCCATCGGCAGTGCAATGGAGCATTTCGCGGAGCGACTGCTCGAGGCCGCAGCGCACTGCGTGCAGTTCTCAACCTCCCGCACCCTGTCGCCCATGCACATGTACGTTTCTACCGAGTACTAAGGCCTGAGAACGTACATTTTACCCAGTGCTAAATCCGGAAATGCGACGCATTTATCCATTCCGATTTCCGAATATATCCAGAAGTTTATTTCAAGCTTCCGACTTTCGAAATGTCTAAAATTCGGAATCGGTCCGATCTATGGTACGGATAGTTGTCTTTACAAAAACACATTTTCTTGTCGGCATGCCTCTGTAAACTCTGCTTTCCGAGACCTTTTCCCTAAATTAAGTAAGAGGTTGTGTTGTTAGTTTTCGTAGTATTCGCGGTAAGACTTCAGTTATCCCCCCTCTGGGGACCTAAGCCTAAGCCTAAGACTTCAGTTATCCCTCCTGTGGGGACCTAAGCCTAAGCATAGCGAGGACTGTTTAGACCCATGGATGGTATTTCGAAGCCTAAGCGAGGACTGTTTAGACCCATGGATTGCTTTCCTAAGCCTAAGCCCTAAGAAACGGCCTAAGCCTCAGCCTAAGCGTTAGTGTAGGCTGCTTAACATTAGTGCATATTCTCTACACGAGGGATAACTAAAGTACAGCCGTATTCGCAGTGTTTGACTTGAATATTTCAGGA
This sequence comes from Aphelenchus avenae, assembly GCA_020875895.1. Classification (NCBI taxonomy): domain Eukaryota; kingdom Metazoa; phylum Nematoda; class Chromadorea; order Rhabditida; family Aphelenchidae; genus Aphelenchus; species Aphelenchus avenae. The sequence goes on from JNEY01000264.1 coordinate 120,161, forward strand.
AGTACGTCATCACGCAGACGCCCTACCTGGCCTTCCTGGAGCCGCTCGTGCGCGACGTGCCGATGCCGAAGTTCGGTGAACACGGCGAAGTGCCGCCCGAGTGCCTGCCCACCAACAGTCCCGTCGAGCCGACGCCGCCTTTCGCTATGGGAATGCCGCCGCCCGGCATGCCGATGCCGATGGGCCTCTCCGAGATGCACATCGGCCAACTCGCTCAGTACGCCGCCGCCGCCGCCGGGAATTGCCAGATGCCGGCACCGATGCCACAGCCGGTCCTGCAGAGCAAGGTCCAGGTCACGCCGCTGGCTGCGAATGTGCCGGTGCAGAAGGATGCGACGGCCATCGACGGCCCACCGAAGCGCAAACGTGGCCGTCCTCGAAAGGAGCAGAAGGACAAGTAAGTCACCGGGCAAACTTGGAGAAAAGAGTGCATGTAGGAGCGTGACCATGGACTGGACTAAGCAATTCTAGGCGCCCTAGTAGCCATAGCCTCTCAGGCCTCTGCCTTTGCAAGCGAAGATCTGCAACCGTACCGATAATACGGCCGTACCATACTGCCGTACTATCGGCACGGAGTGCGGTACGTGTGGGTTCGTACAGTACGGCCTGCGGTACGGTCGGGGTTGGTCAGTACAGAGTACGGTACAGCTGCAGTTTCCTCGATATTTAGCACTAGTACGTCTCCTGCTAGTACGGCCCGTACTGCTGTACCGTACCGTAATTCAGTTCCCGTTCCGTCCTCAACGGACCGCCGTTCTACCCGTGCCGTTCTCGTACTGTACCTACCCTAGGTACAGTACGGCTTACGGTGCTGTTGGGGTTGGTCAGTACAGAGTACGGTACAGCTGCAGTTTCCTCGATATTTAGCACTAGTACGTCTCCTACTAGTACGACCGTACTGCCGTACCGTACCGTAATTCAGTTCCCGTTACGTCCTCAACGGACAGCCGTTCATTCTGTTCCCGTTCCGTCCTTAACGGACCGCCGTTCTACCCGTGCCATTCTCGTACTGTACCTATCCTAGGTACAGTACGGCTTACGGTGCTGCTGGGGTTGGTCGGTACAGAGTACGGTACAGCTGCGGTTACCTCGATATTTAGCACTAGTACGTCTCCTACTAGTACGGCCCGTACTGTCGTACCGTACCGTAATTTTCTTCCCGTTCCGTCCTCAACGGACCGCCGTTCTACCCGTGCCGTTCTCACCCAACGCTAGGAGCCGCTTAGCCGGACAGGCAACTACGATTATCCTACTTGGTCAGGCCCATTCACGTCTTTATTTTTAGGTTCAGCGACGCGATGCTCGAGGAGCCGACGACGACCGCCGAGAACAAGAACCCCTTCGGCGCACCGCCGGGAAACGGCCATCATCCGCCGGCCGTCGACGACCGCATTCTCATGCCGCCGCCGATGCTGCCGCCGCTGCGGATCAAGCGCAGCGACTCCGTCAACGGCGCGAAGATCTCATCGCCGGTCGTGAGCGGCTCCGCCTCCGCGCCGGTGCTCAGCGACGCTGGTGCGATGAAGTTCGAGGCGAAGGGCGAGCCGCAGAGCGGTGCCGAGCCCGCTCAACAGGCGCCCAACGGAGTCCCAGTGACGGCGGGGTCGTAATCTCATTCGCGGGACGATTCTGTCTTTCTCGCTCTTCCCTCGTGTAGGAACATAATTATCGTATTGTTCATCTTTTGAGACCCTTTGACGCCAAGGGGTGCAGCGGGACGCCCCAGGGCCGTGTTGACACTGAATCGTAGAGGTTTCAAATTGGATTTATTTTTTCGGAAATATATTTTTTGTTGCCAACGCACCAAAATCCTCTACAAAAACAAATGTTTTCTATAAAACACTATATTAATTTTAAAAATTAAATACGAATTCAAGAAAAAATGTGCTGCAAAAGACCCCTTTGTTTTGTCGGAACGAAGTACTGTCACAAAAATAACAGGAAAAAGCTTTGGAAAATCATTCATGTTCTTGCTGATGAATGCCCCTTGGTAACTTAGCCATGGCAATCACTGCACCCTTTGGACCCATAAAATTACCTTCTTCAGCATGTTCTGCTTTTTTCATCATGTTCATAGTTCACCGTTCGACTCGATCCGCCTCTCCGTGTCCCCGTTCTTGCCGTCCCGCACAATCTCCGCAACCGTAATGCGTGCTATTACCTCATCACTCACCCGACTACCCACACGTCCGTACAATGCGCAATACGCACGCATCCTTCGTGGCTCATTGGGGTCCTCCATGAGGGCCAGGACCCCCTTCCCGGCGGCCGCATTTCCCGGGTCCGAAAGCCGGTCCAAGACGGTGTACCCGCCACGTCTTCCTTCCATCCTCCAGTTTCGTGCGATATTCCCACGTCGCTTTCTTTCCTCAGAACAAAGGTCTCTCACACCCGCCGTCGTGTAGTCGACGAAACGCATTCAATGTTGCCCGTTATATTCATGTGTTCACTGTTCCTTTGTATACGCAATGCAATGTGTGTATTCTTTTGTTTCGTGAAGGAGAATAAAACATAATCGATGACTGCTTACTCGTCTGTTGACATCGATCTGACTTCGTCTGACGTTCACACAGAAGACTGCATAACGGAAAATGTTCGTACGTCTCATAATAGGACATAAACGTGTCTTTGGTTCTCGAAGCGCTACGGTTCACACTCTTCAGTGTTCCTAGCTGCGTTAGTGTACTGGAAAAGACTCGGGATGAAGATCTAATTCGTTATGAACGTTCTAAAATGCGATAAGCCCGTATCGCATTTCTGAATCGAAAAGCATGCTGCAGCCTAGGCGAACAGCGTGACAGGGCTGGACTGTGGCGTTCAAGCCGCCCATGAATTGGTTTGATCCCTTCCGAATATCTGATACTGCTAGCAGCCTACCAGTTTAATTTCGAAGAGTAGCAGCTGACGGCAACTCGTCTTCAACCCACGAAATATTAGATAGAGACCGGACTTCGTCCACTGACCGAGAGCAGGTCTACTTTTAAAAGGAACTGTTACTGCAATGCACCTCACGCGGCTTATGCAATTCCGGCCTCAGTTGAACTTCTGAATACACAAATTAGGTATAAAAGTGTCAGGTTCCGGATCTCAAATGGAATCGGCAAATCCGAGCGACAAGCGTCAAAGTAGGCGACTGTTCGATAATTCAACAGCATACTAGCAGAACCGTTAGAAGACTTTGATCGCTCTTCATTATACATAGAAGCCCTTTCCAATAACGGCTCCTCGCCTGATTAGGATCCCTCATGCCCAGGGGTCTCAACTCCGAAACCGGGATCCAGGGTCCGGCGTGTCAAATTCAGGGGTTTTTCAGGGGCCAGGAGTCAAATTCAGGGGGTAAATCAGGGGGTATTTCTTTCTGCTTTGTTTTCCAAGCATTTCTAGTTTTTACTGGCGCTCCAAAAAAGCATCTTTCTCATGCCTCTTTGAGCTTTCCGCCAGGAAAGTTTCGTCCGAAAATTCCGTCGTTGCAGGCGGAATATTTACAAATAAAACGTGATTTCCAAAGGAAATTGCGTTTTAGCCCGCCGCAGGCGAAGCCAACGACTTGTTTCAGTGGAACAATTGGCTTTCTTCACGAAAAATTGAGTACTTCTGCAAAAATTTGACCCTTATACCCCCTGGATTTGCTCACGAAAAGCAGGGGCAAAAAGCCAAATTCAGGGAGTACCCCCTTGATCAAGGGGGGGGGGGTTTGAGATCCCTGCTCATGCCAGAAATTTTCTGTGCCGAGCAGTCATGCGTCTTAGACTATATGTAACTAAGGTGCTGATTCACAAAGCCAGCAAACACAAACATCCGGCATGTCCTACGTACGATAGGGTTTCCGGCTTCATGATTAGGTGGGTTACGGAACCCGCTTTGTAGTAAGGGTTACCATTGTATTTGGCTGCACTGGTGAACCATTAATTGCCTGTTTGCGAAGGTGATCGTCATCGGCTTGTTCGATCTCTAGAGCTTCGCCATTGTCATGTTTGAAGGAAGCTGGAATCATGGGACGTGTTTTTAAAACACCAGAATTAGAGGTCGGCAACCGTCCCGTATTCCGTACCGTACCGTACTGCGTACCGTATTCTACGGTACGGCGTACGGTACGGGTATGAGCCAGTACGTGTTGCCGTACCGTACCGTACTGGTACGGTACGGAGTACGGTACGGCATGACCCTCAGTACGGCGCCGTATTCCGTACCGTACTGCAGGCCAAAAAATGCCCATTTTTAGCCGAAATCGAGCAAATTTTAGGCATTTTTGACCAAAATACGAAAAATTTCGTCAAAAATGACGGGTATGCGTTCGTATCTAACTCCTTTTTAACGCTTAATGTTGATAGCGTTGTTGATTGATGTCCCAATGTTCCGTTTTCCCTGCGAAAAGGCCGAAAATTTCAAATTTTTATTAGCGTATTACGACACCGTACTCCGTACCGTACCGTACCGTACTGCGCCGTACTGGTACGGTACGGAGTACGGCACGCGGGGTCAGTACGGTACGGAGTACGGTACGGGG
>JNEY01000265.1:0-19165 GCA_020875895.1 Aphelenchus avenae
CTTTAGTAGCCCTAGAATACACCTAAAAACGACACTTCAACAAAGAAAATGGTTGAAAACAGTGAAAAATGAGTGTGGGTACCTGATTTAGGCCCCAGTGAGGGGGGTCTATTAGAAGGGGGGGGGGGTGATTATTTCGCAATTGATCCAAATCCGGGGGTTTATTAGGTGGGGGGGGGGTCTAATAGAGGGGGGGGGGGTTTATTAGAGAAAATACGGTACTCGCCGAGCAGTTGCAGTTCCAGACGGTTTGCCTAATCTCGGGCCTGTTGGGTAGGCCCGAAACTGACCTGCTTTTTTCTTTTCGGCCTTTTTCTGCGTCAGGCGAGGCGCTTAGCGCGTCGCCTGACGCATCGTCATCGCGCGTTCGCGGAAGCGAGCGCGTCCGCTAAGATGCGGCGTAACGCAACCGCCAGCGCAATGAGCCAAAACCGCGTCATTGCTGGCTTTCGCCTTCGCCCACAATTCTCGATCGTCGCGACTTGCTAGCCAACACCGTTTTCGCATTTTCGCCAAGATGAGCTGTATGGCCGAATACATAACGCAGTATGAATGCCAACGAAAACGCAAAACCCGGTTTTCATGGCATTATTTTCGTAGCATTTGCTACTTTTCCGACAGCCACATTGGGCGTTGCCACGCACTCGTTCTCGACTGCAGAAACGGTAAAATTTTAACCGTACAAGTTTTGCCAGGCCTTCTGCTAAGGCAGCATCTAGTAGAGCAGCCACTGCAGCCGATTTTGTCTATTATTTTCGTGCGTGGTTGTTAAATTGTCGCATTTTCATGCATGCTAAATACGGTTCAAAGTCTAACCGACATAACGGCCGTAATCGTTGCGTTTGGCGTAGGTGTTTTGAAAATGCTGCTATACTTACGGACGCTCTATGTTTAGTTCACTTAGCGTTTTACTGATTTCACAAGAAGTGCGCATAATCGCTGGTACGAAAATATTCTCTGACGCTGTTCAGAGCACATAAACAATGCGCTCCTTTAGGTTCGAGAGGTTAGTGGTTCTATTGTGTGTGTACAATTAGGCTACTACGGCAATTTTGACGTATGATGAGTGTTTGTGTAACTTTTTGCATGCGACCGCACGGCGCACGCTTGTCGACAAGATGGAGACACCGCTTTATAATGACGTTTGCCAGGTTTTCCGTTAGAATTATGAAAAGTATTCTACGGTTTAATGTGCGCCAGAGCCTTCACTGTTAATATCGCGGCAGGGAAAGCTAAAATACTAATATAAATACTATATTAGTATAGATACTAAAAAAGGCGTTTTTTGCGTTTTTTCTATTTTTAGCTAAGTTCCTTAATCTGGTAGTACACATGCCGCACCATTAAGAACACCAAGCAACGACACGTATATGATACGTTTTCTCTGTTTAATGGGACTGTACGGTAGGAGAGTGAGTGACCCCCTCAAGAAGAATCAGCTTACGAAGCTATGAGTCATTGTCAAATGCAATGACAACAGGCACCAAGATTGCCGCCACATGAGTACCAGAGGATTTACAGTGTCTGTGTAGAAGCATCCGACTCCTGTTTTTTTTTGCACGAGAGTCTTCCGCCCAGCAAGCTGCCCGAATGCGTGACATAGCAGATCAAATGCATCGACCCTCTTGCCAACACCGATTTTTGATCATTGCAAGACAGTATACGTAACGAGAGAACGGTGTGTCCAAAATGAAGCTGAAATTCTAACAGGATTTGACGCCAACGAGATTTTTGATGAAAATTAGACGCATAGGGGTAAAAATTTGCTCTGGCTGCGCTTAGTGGCCGGTCGCTCCTGAATTTTCGTCTACTTTCTCGCCGCTCTATTAATACGCCTCGTTAAGTAAATAGTAAACGTTAATTGCCGGACTTTTTAGTTTTCGTGAATCTACTTGTCATGGCTAATGTTACCTGTTTGGTGAGAAATGTCTATCTCTGGCGGCTGACATCCCCGAAAAAACCAAAAAATGCCGGCATCTATGCGAGCGGTTACGAGGAGCAGGCGTACAGGTCTCACAATACAGTTGATCACAACAAGCACAGACAAGCACGGCATTTTTTTAATTTTGGCTTCCTCTGCTCGCCTGCGGATGCCATTGAGCTTACTTGAATGGGTGCACAAAATTTATGGGGCCAGCATCCAGCCCCCCCCCCCCCCGCTCAGGCTACAGAATTCCTGCTATCGATGCTGGCCACGTAAAACATGGTGGCCAGCACGTGATTAGCTTTTTACTGGAATCGTACTCATCTTTTGGTTAATTTCCTCCGCCGTGCTAAGCCCGACGATCAACATTATCAGGTTTTTTTACAGAAAGAGGTAATAATCTGATTTAGCTTTGCGCCACTGAAGTGCGACGGACAGATTAAGTCGAGGAACGTCTGACGAGTCAATAGTCCAAAGCAAGGGCCCAGAATATCTGTTTAGGATAGAAAAATTAGAATTGCATTACTTTGTTAATTAGCGCTGTACCGAAAGACCCTGAAAACCTCCGTCTGGAAACCTGTGTTGAAGAGCGTAAAGAAACAAGGAGTATCTACGCCCTACCAAATGCGGTTTCTATCGTTCGTCTCAGTACGACAACGTGACTCACTGGTGGCAGCGGAATCTGCGAGTAAGAAAAAGAAACCCAAGTGCACGTAACCTTTTCAAGAGTCGATCCGTTTGAAAAACCGGGTAGTTATTTGTCAGTTTAGCAGCGGCAACATTTTTCTGATTCTCGCCGAACGTGCTTCATGCGGTTAATTAGTGTCTCGCGCATAAAGTTCCCTGCTCTAAGTTGAATCACGAGTCGAAGGCGCTTTGTGTTCAACCTGAGTCCCAGCCAGTAAATAGCCTGCCAGTAAACCTACGCATGCCGATTTTTTCATTTCGTTTCGCTCACTGCGTCTTTTCGGAAATCGACAAATAAAATTCCGTTCTCTCCAGTCAGTATTCACTCGTAAGTATGTAGCACTTTGATGATTAAATGAGAACAAGTAATTTCCGAACGGTGCAAATGCAGGCCTGAATCATCGATATGCACGTATGCATACATTCAGCCATGCCCACCGAGACGAGAACGTGGGTTCCTTGATACAAGTGTATCTTGCACGTCCCATTAGGAGGTCGTTTAATCATCGTCCACCTCTCAAAAAGTCGGTGCAAACCTGCATTTCTGCGCTAAAGATAGCACTTAACTAAAACAGTGAATGCCGCCAGAAGCAGCAACCTGCGTCTGAAATAGGGTGGGAGGTTATAATGCAAACGAAATTCTAGCCAATGGAGGCAGGTTGGTAATTTCGCAATCAATCCATAAGGTGTGGCGCAAATAGAGCGGTGGAGCAAATAGAGAGGCAGGCTTATTAGAGAAAATAAGGTACTATATAAATGGTTTCTTTTTTGCGGGCAAAATTTACGAACTTTGACGCGAGTTATGCTGCTAGAGGCGGTGGCTCTGGTACTTGTCTTTTTGAAGTTTCGGATTACGGCGGAAGCAACAGGAATTTTCAAAAAAAAATAAAGGAGACAAATGCCTTGTCCTGTCTATCTACTTTGAAGTTGTGACGTGGGTGGATTCGCTATTCTATACCAGGAGACGACGAGCTTGTGCGGTGAGTCACGATTTTTGAAAGTTTGCGATCGACTGGGGAATTTTAACTTTGACTTGATTCTTTCTTTCGCATCGGATCCGTTGAAGATCTGATCTTCAAAATGATGTAATTTTACTATTTCAAGTACTTAGTCGAGTATTTTTGGATAATATTTCTTGAACCGCGGAAGCGGAATCTTCACTCTAGGTGGTCTATTAAACACCCGGCTAAACTGTAAAGAGCCCACTGCTACTCGGAGTTAATTCTCATGAGTAACCGGCAATAACATGTTCCGAAATACACTAAACTTTTCGAATTACAAACCTGGTGATTTGTTCCTCATCGAGTATCCAGAAGAAGTGCACATGGGCAAGTCAGCGTACCAGTGGCGCGTTCGACGATCAGACTGGGACAAGAGCACGAGGTTTCTACTACCTACCTACTACTTCTACTACCTAACTACTACTACGTTAGATGGCTACTTCCTGTCAACTATTAAAGCAAGGTGCCTCCGACGAGATCACAGCGACGTATCGATGATCTGCGAATCGTGAAAGTAATTTGCTGCGAAATGATATTTGTTTGCGCAAAGTAGAAAGCTCAAATGGCTCACTAGCGCAGTCAGATAAAGTCTCGTAAAGCAAACCACTGCTGGAAGTTATATTTCAGCAAATACCTTGATGTGCTTGATTGAGTGCGTTTTGTCATACCAATGTGGCGATGTCCGAAAAAATTATTTGGAAAAGGCGTCCCGAGATTCGATCCTAACTAGCGGTTATTATTGATCAGCGTCTCACTTGCGTTGACTGCAAGCAGCGACGCTACCGGGGATTCTATAAGGTTATGAATGTGCATGGTTGGCTACCTGGTTGACGTCCATTAAGCCAGAAAGTCTCTTTGTAGACTTTCGACATTGAATGGGGTAGCGCTTTCTCGGTTACCCTATTATTTTGCTGTATTTTAAACTCTTCCTGAAGCATGCGTTCGTTTGAAGGGAACGTCCAGACATTTTGTCTTGCTTACATGACGTTTTAATCCCAAGCCCCCCCCCCCCGCTTCGCACGTATTTAGCAGTTCGCTAACACGTTCGTGACCCCTTCCCTACTACCTGTTATGCTAACGAAATTTTTGGACGTTCGCGAAGCAGACCGAAACTAGAAGTCATTTTACTAAAGCGCAGCGACCAACAAAGAGGTGCGTGCAAGCTTTGCGGGAAGGTTTTTTACTGGCGTTCACCTATTCGATAACGTGAATTAGAACAGCGTATTTCACATGCGTTTAATAGGATATGGCCACTAAAAACCGGCGCTTCCTTTAAAACAGAGCACAAGAGAAGCTATGCGTTTCCCCTTCTTTCTAAAATCGAATGTCCTTCATTTTAAGGGCAGATAAAACTCTAAACTTTTCGACGTGAAGCACCAATTTTTATGGGAACGCCCTAGAAACACCGCGTTTTTGGCAGCGTTCCCTTTTTATTGGTACTACTATTACCGTCAATGCTCCGGGTCCCAAATCCAGTTTTTTCGCCATTGGCTAGTTCCTGAATATTTGGACAGGTTTATTTTCGTTTTAAGCAACCGAATGTATGGAAATGCTTGCTCGCTCTGGTAGTCTTAAATCAGATAATCCGTTCTTGGTATTTTCGAGTCTTTCACAACAGTGCTGTTTGGCGCTGTTGGTTTCCAAACGGAATGGAGGTCAGTGCGCTTTCGGTGAACGCCTTCCATCCAAACGCTTTCGCATAGCGTTTGTTGGTTGGTCGCAGTTTTGATACATTTAGGCGATATTCATGCGCTATGTATGCTGTGTCCAGTACGTTTGAGATGCAATTGTCTAAATAAGCGACAAACATACGTGACTCGCATTGCACGCGGTTACACAGGTTTTGTGGGCATATTTGCAATGTACGCTGTATCCGTTCATAAGGCAGTGCATTATGATGGCCGTAAGCTAACGGCTTAAAGGTTTTCTGCATCCACGAAAATACTTGTTTTTGTGAGCGATTCTGAGCGAGCGACTACCCAGTATTCTATTATTATAGAAAAACTCTCATCCCTACAGAAGCTGTCATGTTCGTTGTGCACACATTACTTATGTCACCATCTTTTGATTCAGCCGATTTGTGTGACAGAGGCAGTGTTTAAATATCGGCAAAGTGCGTAGGTGCAGAGGGGCTTGGCTCAGCTTTCTGCAAACTTAGGGAAGCGTCAGACCTGTGTCGAGTAGACAATTTTTTCGACAAATACGCTTGTCTTCTACGTATTGTAGAGCGAAGTATGCCGCAGAGCGGGCGGATATGATAGCCGGTACAGGTTTTTCATGTGCTCGCTTTGAGCAATGCGAATAAAGTATGCGATGAACTATGCTGTGTTCCTGAGAGATCGACCGGCCGGCCCGCGGACGCCACGCCTTAAGTAGTTAGCCGGCTATAAATTTGTTTTGTGAGCATTTGATATATTATTGTCTCTGTTCCAGATGGATCTAAGTGGACTTGAAAAAGAAGTCGTAAAGCGAATTCCGTCGTCAAGGATGCATTCGTAACGTAGGCGGTGAAAGTTAACGAAACGTGGAGAGATTCGGTCTTGTCACCTGCAGACACGGTACTTCTGCTTTTCTTGGGGAGAAGGTGGGATTTCAAATTCAGCAGGGGCTTATAATTCAGCAAATACGGCTTGTGAAGGCAAGCTTATTTTCTGAACTGTGGGTGTAACGATCCCCGGATGACGACTCTCTTGAAAACGCCAGCTGCTCCTGATTAACAGTGCTTAAAGGCGGTCGTAAAATTCATTCGTCTCCGTCCGCTACTATTAGGTGCATCTATAAAGGACAAGGGGAAAGGCCAATAAAGCTTTATACCTCACATCATCAGGCATAAGACTATAGGCAAAATGATGTGCGACGTATCCCGCTGGATGATTTCAGGTTCTATGTCGCTTTGAGAAATGCCCTCAAAATAACAATAAAAATAGACATTTCTGTAGCGAACTTTAATATTGTCCCATATGGTTCATATCGTCGTTCTCGTTCGTCAGGAAGTACCAATGAGCCCAAAGTTGATTCACCCTTGAATCTCTCTCAAACTTGATTTCACCGAGACGAAGGGAGTCGATTTTGATGAAAGATCGTGTGTGTTTCTGAAAGAAATGCTCGACCACGAGTTTTTCGCGCAGATACTGTGGGTTGCCGAAATCGTTATACGTAAACAGAATACCGGTATAATGAGTACCGGTAAACTGCGTACCGTTAAAATAATTGCCGGTAAACTGAATACCGGAAATGCGGCAAATTCATTACCGAACCCAAAAATTCAAATTCAGCCTTCTTTCAAGTTCATGTCTCCGAACCATCGCGCCTCTGTTCTGGAGGCGCCCTTTAATCCTTTCTCTCGACATTAACGTGTCCCACTGGCTCGTGGTACAAGGGTCCGTCTTCGGTCACACTGACGCCTTTCGGCGATTTCCGCCGCACGATAAGCTCTTGATGACTCTAATCGGCGCTTTGCGAATGCGGATCACCGCGCACTCGACGAACATTTTCCACGCGGCGCACTCAATCACATTTGAGGTGAACATGTCCGCATCGCCACTTTGCTGGTTTACCCAACAGTGTCCCTTTTTATTGCATGGTCATACAACGTTTTCGTCCTTTAGTTAAGTTCAAAGCGCGACTTACTCATCCCAACCACTGGATTCAAAACGCCCATGTAATACGCGTCGAAGACCACCAGACAGGAGCAAATTGCGCAATATGATCCTTTGTGCGCGTGTGGATATCACGCAAAGCTTCCGGGTTCTTTAACAAGAGCACATACGCATTTTTCTTTAGCAAGACTTCACTAGGTGATTTGATACCTCTCTGCCATCGCTGGTGATGCCAGTGCCGATAATGATACGGGATGATGTCTGGTCGTATGGCACAATGTAACCTGGTCTAGGTTCAAAGAACCGAGTGAGTGCACTTGAGCTACAGGTTTTTAGTCATTATTAGATAGCATAAATGTTTGATTGTTTGTCATAATCGCCACGTTTCGGCTTTCTTTTTTGCATTTTCGTAAGAATTCCGTATGTTCGGCGTCTCTATGTAAGCATTTTCCCTTTAAACTGGCCGTCCAATGGCCGGTTATAAAGCGACGTGTAGCGTTCTAATCGCGTAGAACTTGTGAATAGATATAAACGTTCGGATTTTCTTTATTACCAGGAGACCAGAAGATCCTTTAGCGCGGTACAGGCAGCCCTAACCGACTGTCGGTCCGCCAGCGGGCCTAGCCGGACCTCGATTTGAAGGTCCGTGGCAACCGGGTTCCTATTGGAAGGCTCTTACAATGTTTGCTCCATGCCGCATCCATTTTCACGTAAATTTATCGTGTGCTTTTAAGTGGTCACGAGCCATGTGTCACGAGGCACCTGTGCAGGTTTTGGGGAAATAGTGATTTAATAGGTATCCGTCTGTTGAATTAATTTAGTTCCGGGTCTTTAAATGTTCTATCAAGGCGAGCAACATTATACATGCCTCGTACATATTAGTATGACTGAAGTACACACAAAACTTCGCTGCCGCCATTTGTTATGTGTATAAAGCCGTGGCTGCTTGAAGGTTGACGTTATTTTGGATCCGGGCCTCAACCTAGGCAATGCTCAAATCGCTCGTTCTGGTTGTTCTAGTCATATAATGGTGCGCAGTGAACTCGGAGTAAATTTGCTTGTAAGGCCTGTTCAGGCAAGAATCCTCTAGCATTTTCCGTTCATAACAAAATGACGCTATATCATTGGAATGACACGGAAGGTGCATGGAGACCTGCAATGAGCAACACTTCGTATGCAACGGTTAAAAATTAACAGGTCACAACATCTCAAAAATTCATTCTGTGTGTGTGCCGGTAGGCTGCACAAATGTCAGGTTTTTGTCGAAACAATGACTAATCTCTCTAAATTACCGGCGGTAACAGGAGAATTTTATTGGCACATTTGCATTATTCACATGTTGGGTCAAGTGTGACGATATTGGCCAAAAGTGTCAGGCTTGTTTTTGCGAAATTTTTTAACCATATCTCTATCGTACGGTGCCACACAGCCCTCTGCGATGCACAATTTAGGCATTTGTAGCTTAGTCATACAAACTCCAGAAAATCCTAACTATATTATCATTGGTCGCATTGGCGCAAGGTTTGCGATTTTTAAAAGCGATAAGCACCGCATGAGCGGAGCCCATCCTAGGTGGCCACTGAATGCAGATTAGTGCGCATTCGACGGGCGTACTTCCCTTGTGCTTACGGCCAACCGATGACAATGAGACATTAACAGAGTTTAACGCGAATATTGCGCAACTGTAGTCTAAATATATTCAAGACTGGGTTGACAATAGGCCCGCCGCAGGCGATATCAACGAAAATTCAAGTCAAAATTTGCAGTATACAGTCAATATTTGCTCTGGGCGGCGCCTTGCGGCGGGCCTATTTTACCTAGTTCTCATTACGTAATCATGGCCTCGACCCACTCCCCCCTACCCTGCAATCAAATGTAAACAGAGGCCCGAAGAGACATAACTGACGCAAATATGCGACAAAAAACTAGGCGACGTAAACTGGCATGTATTTCCGGTCTTTTAGGGCAGCTTGCACTTAATGCAGCTCAAAACCGGACAAAGTACCGGTCCCGGTCCCGGTGTACCGGTGGTTTTAGTCCCGGTCCCGGTCGTCGAAAAAATTCCGCCCATCCCTGTTTGCGAGAACCAGTTCACAAGACAACAGTCATAATATTTTCTCTGTCTACCTAATTCTCCGTAATTATTCCGTATTCCAAATGTATATGATTGTGCATTCAAGGTTCCCCCCTTACCATGGAGCCCCCTCCCTACCGGGTCCAATATACACCACTGGCTAGGACCGGCCAACCGCTAGCCTGTTACGAAGAGAAATCGCTGAATGCGAAAAACCAGTACCACAGCTCATGCACATTGATATCAAGAGTGCCTAAAGATGGCTAATAGCACAAAGCGACCTTGGATGAAAACCTATCGTTTTGTAGCTGAGCGGGAACGGACCGACACAAATGGAATGTCAACGCCGTTGCCGCTAATAAATCGGTTCAAACAAAAGGTCCGGCTTCGACGCAGTCGTCTTATGTGTTTGTCCATTCTCCATTAAATCCTTATTTTACAATTTATGAATTCTTAACTTTGCAACAAGCTTAGACACACTGAAAAATGTGTCAACTCCTCCCCCCGCAGATTTCTGAGCACCAATCAATTTTACATTTCTGCTAGAAAAAGACGCTTGACCTCTCTGATCTAGCTATCAAGCTCAGTCCAACAACATGCCGCTATCGACCCAAGTTAATGGCATTCGATGATGCTCATAAAAGTAAATGCCTCATACACTATGAGCAACCAGGCCGGGTCTGGGCCTAGATTTTACCGGCCTTTAGGCTCGTAGGCTAGGGTGGAATGGCCTTGTGTTATAGGGGTGGAAAGGTTTTATGTGGGGAAGTAGCCTCAAATTTTATAAGCGGCTACGGGTATTTTCGGACCCTGTTAGACCGAAAAAAGCGAAAAAGCAAAAAATTTCGGATGTAATGAAAATTGCGCTGCAAAAGAAGAACGATGCAAACAACGCTTGCTTGGAGCTTCGCAAAGATCTCAAGCATTAGCTGCTCGATGCAGCTAGTCGCCTTGTTTTGCCAAAGACAATTTATAGCCTTAGATCAACGCCACGGGCAAGCATTCCATTTTTTGCCTATCAAGTTAAATGCCTCCATTTATCGGTCGCATCAAACGCTTGTCTCGACTTTCACGATGAGCCTCACTCGCAAAGAAGCCATCTTCAACGTTCACCGATTCGTCAGGTCACCGCGCGCCGGCGAGCCCCCACCCCCAATAGTTCCTCTCGAAGCTCGCGAATGTTTTCGTTCCTCTTGCTGCCTTTCTATGTTGTCGCTCTCTTTTTGCGAAGTTAGTATCTGAGCCAACTGGTTGGTACTTGGATGTTAACGGCGTCCGTTTTGTCGCCTCATTGCGGGTTGTGAAAATTTTTAATGGGCCGGGATGAAGAAAGCCAACACTCAAAGCGTAAATTGTTGCTTTAGAAGCAGCCAAGGGTTGTCCTCGAAGTAGTAAATGAATATCAGGTTTTTTGCTAATGTTCGACGCATTATTATGATCGCTAATGAAGTTGCCACACAGGCGATGACCGGCGCCGACAGGTTTTAATGAGACTGGATTTCTCTTTGTGAATTTTGAATGTCACTCAAAAAATATTTCTGTCATATAAGGCTAAATATGCCGCCAGGATGAATAAAGGAAAAAATATTGACGGAATCAAATGCCGGGCCTTCGCATATATTTTATAAAAATACAGGGTGTCATTTTCCGACTAGCAAAAAACTACCAATCAGGGCGCGCAAATGCGGCGGTATGTAAGGGCGTCCAGTATATGTTACATGGTTTTCGCCCAGGACGACCGAGTTTCACCTTTAGTATTTCCTTGTGTTTTCCAGAAGAGGAACAATTACGCGCATGATTTGCACGGGACCTGGATGCATCATTCATTTTTACTCGACTTTCAGCTTTTGTTATTCGATTGCGCTACCATTGTTTTACGTTTCTTTTCATTCTTTCACGAGATCTAGATTGTATCATTTTTATATTGCATTTTTTTGCGTGTCTTGTTTGCTTTGCATAGTATTCTGCCGCTCGATTTGTGCTCTTGGATTGCCGGTCCACCGCTCTCTATGAACAAATTCAATTCATCCCTACGCAGCCGACTTTCTGCGGGCTTTACACGTATGCCGCCAAGACAAAGACGTATAAGGTTATGAAAATATTTGTTAAAACTGCCTTCGTAATGGCCCAGCGGTGGGCCAGATTTTGTAAATTTGCCTTATTCGTTCATGTAAATAAAAGAAAGTTTTTGAAATTTCAATCTTTTTAAGTTTTGATAGAAAAATTTTAACGAAGACAGACGGTCATGTACGCTGAGCTTGAGAACTGCCAATCAGGTTTTTTCAAGTCTGGAGCTCTATTAAGTGTAGTAAATGCGAAATTTGAAAGCCTTTCATACAGTGCCCTGTATAGTTCGTATCAGGTGTTTTTTGCTAGTAATTTGACTTAAGACTTTCGTACACACCGTAGTGGCTCTGTAGTACCACCTGTTTCATATCATTGCTTAGATCCCTCGACATTTCCCGTCTTTTGCCGACGTACCCCCATGGAAGACGAGGGTTCCGGTTCTTGTTTTAGTAGCTCCGCTTGATGATAAAAATTATACATGAATGCTTCGAGTCGAACGGTTCGATTCACCCAACCCGCGGCAGCTATATGCGTACAGGCCTAAGCCGTGGTCTTTGAAAAAAAGATCATCCTTCACTGACGTGATAAGAGAAAAAATTGCTAAAACGGAGCGTTCTTAGATATTGCTCAAAAATTTAATGTGTTTTACTGAATCCAGTTTGCGCCCGGGAAAGGGTATTTTTCCCACTAATTTGGGGTAAATTTCCCACTAATTTTTCGTTCCCACTAATTTTTTGTTCCCTAATTTGGGGTATTTTCGAAAAATTAGTGGGAGAAAAACCCCAAATTAGTGGGAACAAAAATTAGTGGGAAATTTACCCCAATTTAGTGGGACCGAAAAATTAGTGGGAAAATAACCCCAAATTAATGGGAAATTTACCATGGACGCGTTTGCGCCTTCTCCATTCCAGAAGTCGTCAAACCCAGCACAGCTCGCGAAATTCCTGGCGTCCGTGTACTCTGTGCGGATCATCATTTGCTTGGTGGGCTGCGAGCCGCACGTAGCCTGCGTTGGTACGGCATTCTCGTCGCCAGATGTTTCGGAATCTGTCTCGAACATGACACGATAGCACGGAGGAGGCATTTCGACTAAACATCCGTCTAAGAGCAAATAATGGATCTGGAATATTTCGTCACGCTATCAACGTCAATTTGCTTGACGGATGCTTTGAAAGTCATCGTTTTTACGTACGGCTGGCGTGTGTCTTTCATCGGATTTCCCGATTTCGGGTTTTGTATGCGAAGATAAGGTGGGACAATCCTCCGATTTTTGCAGCCTCACTGCCTCCTAAACTAAACAGGCAGTCTCATTGTAGACGTAGAGTAGTGTTCGGTATGACCCACCCGTGCCGTTCGCCGTTCCCGTGCTACCCCCTCCCGTGCCGTTCCCCGTTCCCGTGCTAGAAAAACGGCCCGTTACCCGTGCCCGTTCTCCATACCAAAAATTCGTCCGAAAAGCGGTAATTTCATAGAAAAAGTTCATCAGAGCAGCCATTGTGGACATAAGCGCTTAAGGTATCATGGTTCAAGCAGTAGAAAAGAACAATCAATGGAAAATTTAAAGAAAAAAAGATAAGAATTTGCACAGAATATTCATACTTTTCCGAAATTTTTCTTCACCAAAGGGTCCTCCCTTAGGATCCACCCCCAACGGGGCGCAATTTTTAGGTAAAAACGGGTCCAAGAACGGCAGCCGTTCCTGGACCCCTCCCGTGCCGTTCCCCGTTCCCGTGAAAAACGGGAACGGGCCGTGAAACGGGAACGGGTTCCGAATGCTAGGTTCATTAGTGCTACCAAACCACCTGCATTGTTAACGAACGCTGATGAAAAAGCTTTGCACGGCTAAGGACAGGGCGAGGAGCAGTATATCATGAAGGGCGAAGGCGACAGGTGTTTATGTTAGCCCTTCGTGCCAAGTTGAGGTTGCACGCCGCCCTAGTATTTCAGTAATTTGTGAATAATCCTACCGCACGGTTGGGGTTGTGTCTTTCCAACGTATTTTAAGATGTTATGTAGGTAGCGGTACAGTGCCAAGCAGGTGTACACGTGTTTTTGGAACATACATGGTATAGTTTCTTTCCTGGTTGATTTTCTTAAAAGTCTCAATAGTTCCGTGTACATGGCCCTCACTGTCTACGTGCTCTTTCGAACGGTATGGGTAGTGTGTGTGTGGGGGTGGGGGGGGGGTATTGGTCCCGTTGGCGGCCTCCCTCTGATATGTTTATTTTCGCGCAGCCTGCAGCCAAGGAACTGGAAAGTGGAGAGTCTACGCTTACTGCACTTGCCAGTTATTTTGCATTGCAGGGCACCCCAACTGAGTCACCGAACATTAGGAAGCGTCAGCATTTATCATTACCGGACGGGTGTCAGGTCTCACCAGCTAGCAAGGCTGCAGACGAGCCCTAAATGTGAAAAGCCAGGACTTCGGAGGACTGTGGTGGATATCCTTCAGGTTTTCAGAACCAAATGACTCTAGTATGCAGCGCATTATTTATGTTTTCTTGCCTTAAAATGTGTCTCACCAAATTTATGCATGGGCATTTACAGTAGTTCCTACAAAGGTTTGCACTGAAAATCACGGTTATTCGCAATTTTCGAAAACAATCTGAGCTAAGCGCTTCAAGTATCGTTCAAGAAAATTCCGCCCAGCACAAAATTGATTCCCCTATGTCGTCTTTAATCAACGAACGTGAGATGCTTTTAATTATTTAATCATACTTAAACTAGCAGCTCCACTCAGAAATTTGGACAGCAACCTTAAACGTCGATACTGTCAGCTCACGTAAAGTACCTCGTCGCATGCCGCGTCTGCGAGTATAAAACAATGAAAAATTTTGCGGTTGTCAACGAGTTGCATTAACACGTGCAAGAAACGGATCGCCTTCCGGTTATTTACCACAGTAGAAAGGTTCTAGGCAAGCCACGAAAAGGCACACTATACGAAATAGGCTCGTGCTCGAATATAATCATTGTCTCGCAAGTGCTGAGTGGTACTATTAGGCACGACCCTGTTTCCGGTTGCTGATGGCCTCATAGGACTCCGATTAGCAGCATACCGTGGCTGTTACCCATTCAATATTTGGTACGAACTAGCGTCAGGACGTATCGAATGGAATTCGCTAATTTTTCTACCGACCAGCCACCTTTGTGACATCGCTATAAAGAGGGTTCGTCACATCTCATTAGGGCTACCGAGCTTATCGGTTCCGGTGAACGCCAGGTTGTTTGTGCACGGCATAGGCTGCCGTTTGCCTGCCTAGACTTTCACGCGTGAACGACATCGTCGTGGGTACTTTGGAAGCACGCCTATTCACGACGGTATGCTCCAGTAGGGGCAGTAGGGGTCTTGGTCTGTAACACGCACGCTGCACGCCTTCTGTCTATAGCATAACTTGATGCATGCATCTTCACAAAGGTTATATTGTGTTTTGGTTCGGGACAGAAAAATACTTTTTTTAAATTCTATACACTGAATGCGTCTGCATGCGCTACCGCTTAGTGCGCATGATGCGGTGCATTTTGGCACGCATGACTGCAGACAGGCATGCCCAAAGCATGGCTCTACACGTTGGTTGAACTGACAGGTTTTGGACTCCATACGAGCATGCAAAAGCATTTTCCCCACAAGGATCATTTTCGCCAGTGCTTTCCTGATCTAGCTATAATAAAAGCCTTAGAAACCTGGTTTTTCCCAGCGTGGGAATGGCAAATTTAGCTAATCTGAGATTGTTTATACAACGTTAACCCGTCTCCAAAAGGCTAGCCAACCTTTTCTTCTGTTAAAAAGCAGAAGGGCTCAATGTTCTGCACGGCCTAGTGGCCTAGGAAAAAGGTCAGATACTGGGCAGCCCGCACACATACATTCTGTTGGGTTAGATTCATGCTATGGAGGTTAGTTGCGTAAGGAAACAGGGCAAAGATGTACCGGTACGGTACCGATCCCATAATGGGAGGCTTGGATACCGGGACCTGTCCCGGTTTTGAACTTCGTCAGTACCTGACCCGGTACTCAAAGAAGTTCCCTCCCCTCCCCCGCAGCCCTGTTAGGAAACGGTTACATCCGTTTAGATTAACACTTTTTCCCTTCCAAGGATAACGTGTTAGAATAGTAGCGCTGGTGTCCTGAGCTGCACTTTGCCGCCAGCCCGACGGTAGCGGCCGTTAAAAAGCTGGTGTTGCAACTTAGGGTCATAACCTTGATGACTTTTCGTGGATGGGTTTACAGTGTGAAAACTAGCCCAAAAATGTCACGAACAAGAAAATGAAAAATGCAGTTAAAAAGAACAGATAGAGAGGCAAAGAACAAAACAAAGAAAAAAAACTCAGATTTTGTCTTATTTCGATTATTCTGCTCTTTTTAACCGCATTTTTCATTTTCGATTAGGCAGGTAAATGCCCCGGTATTTATATTTCCGTTATACTTGTTGACAAAAGTTCCTCATGCTGCTTCTACGGCATCTTTTTTAAAAATGTTTTCCAACGTTAGTTGCATGAGTACTTGGTCATGGATTGAACAAATTTGAAATCGATGAGGTGACCACTTACTGAATTGGTGTTTCGCTGCTTTTGGAAAAAAAAGCCCCTATTCTAACTACGAACATCTTCGCCAATTTGTTTCCACTTCGGAATGCGGGTGCAGAGCCCATGCGAACAAGATCGTGGCCCCAAATAAAAAGCTCTTTTTATACCTCGGTTTAAGCATTGTGTTTTCGTGCTTCGTGTATTTGTCGCTTTGTGCCTATTGTCCAACAATTCCTCAGCTATCCGGAAAAAGCGCTGAACACATCTGTACACCCATTTGTGCGCCATCGCTGGCATCGTTGACATGAGTGCTCGCAAATTACGTTTATGCAGATTTGCCATGGAAACTCGCATCAACAAGTAACAGTAGCATCAACTATCCCGGAAACGAACATTAGTAGAAACTTCACCAGGTTTTTTCGAAATAATCGCGCCGGTTTGCAGTATGATTCCTGTATTTCGTCTAAGAATAACCAGGACCGCAGGCGACGTTAGTTTTTCTCTTGAAAGGCGCAGCTACCTTGTTTTAGCTAATCGCTGCCGGCAAGGTAAGCTGCCACCCTTAAGCCTACAACGGTCAACATTTCTCAGAGCTGGCGCTCCGTAAACTGACTGTCCCGGCTTGCGCACGTTCTGCCAGAGCAAGCAGACGACGATCGACGTTATCATTTTAGCAGTACTATGTCTATTGATTGAACCGGCACCGAGCTTTTCTCAACAAGTCAACAAATAAATAATCACTGGTGTAGTGTAAAGTTGTGTCACCGGCACGTGGTTACTGAGCTCCAAGTACGATTTCCGCCGAGAATATATGCTCGTTTCGCGCAACCTTGCGTCCTCCGGGATAGGCTAAGCACTGGAAATGACTAGACAACTTCGTCCTTCTTTCAGAGTGACTTGTCGCGCTCAAAAGTCTCTTCTCTACTTCTTCCCTCTGCTCTAAAGGTTCTGAAATAGCTTACCGGTTTCGAGCTGAAAGCAAATGGACATGCTTGCTGATTCGTATGCTGATTTTTGCTGTCAAGCTCGTTAGCTCAGTGCTCATCATTCTTCAGCTTACTTAATCAAATGCAGTCATTAAAAATATCTAGAATACAGAATTTTCAGCGGCACCAAGCGTTTACATTAAGTCTTTGTCGGCCGTGGAGAATCCAAAAAAATAAACGGGAGTTGCGTCCGCTTTCTTAGGAGTTGCCCCCGTCCAAGCTGCCTTTAACTCTTCCTTATGCGTAGAGAAAATATTTGACTGTACACGCAACTTGCGCGAGTCAAAGTGCAACTTCTTTCCCTTATGGAGCGAAGGCGGACCCAATACGAAATGAAACAGTTTCAGGATTGAAGTACACCACCGACCATCTTGATGATACATTCAGTATCATGCAATACCTAACTTGTTGAGTTCGAGGAAGCAGCGTTTGCTTCCGTCGCAAATACTGTCATATCGCAGCCAGTTAATAACGATAAGTGACATATTTGCCATGATGCGCGACGTTGTACTCCCGTTCCAATTTAGCCGTCTTAAATACACAAGGAAGGGTCCCGAGTATTGCATGTTGCTTGCTTCAAATTTTCTGAAGCTGGCAAAGTTCGTTCGAACGAAGCTTCCGGTAAATATCGGCCAGCGTTCGTTAGAAAGCAGCGATATCTTCAGGTTTGGAAAGTCGCAAATTGCTATGCGCTTTATTGTGGTTAACATCTGCTTGAACTTTGTGTTACTCTATTGCTGAGTTTAAATGGATCTCTCTTACTTAGTAGACAGTCTCAGATAACCAGAGACCACCGGAACCAGCACTTTTAACCTTATGCCAACGCCACTCCGCTCAGCCCTTGGCCATGACTGCCATACCGTCTTACTTTCCCTGACCGGTTGTAATTTGCAACATGCTTCAGTAATTAATTCTTGTTTATTAGTAGCTTCGTCTGTCTGTCTCGTACGTTACTCAGTTTTACACGTTGCTTCCTTTTTGGGCTGAAATTTTTGACTCTTGGATGTCCCCAGTGTCACAAATGCTTGTAACCGCATATTTATGGCTAAATACGTGATATTCGGGACTGAAAAACCATTGAGCCCTTGAATTTTCGATGAATTTTACTCCAAAAAGACCAAAGCGCCTGCGGCGGGCTATATTGGGTATAAACACGCCAAAGCCAGTGTTAAAAACCGCTGCGGGGCAAAAAAAAGAGACTTCGGAAAACTACCACGGGGGGACCAAGGCATATTTTCGGCGCCCGCCGAAGGCCGGCGCCTAAAAAAAAGGTAAGGGTCCCCCCTTACCATGCCCCCCCCCCCCTCTGACCGGACCCAAGCTACGCCACTGGGTACGCCTCAAGATAACAAGGCAGATCTTTGCCGAATTCACTTTATATGTGAGTAGTTGCATCGGACCTTTTTGACCAAATTTATTGATTTTTCTGGAGGGCCTAAAGGCTAGAAAGCGCGTCGCTGCAGCTAAGCCTAAACCCTAGAGTGTGCGTGCGTGCGTGCGTGCAGTGTGAGTGTGTGCGTGCGTGCATGAGTGGAGTGCGTGCTAGGCTAAGCTACATGGTGTGTAGCGGGGTGAGGGACGCCACGCCAGGGCTTGTCCTGCTCACCTCCGCGCTAGGGTGAAAGTACACTGTGTGTGTGTGCGCGCTGATAAGAGGGGGCCATGGCGGCCACTCGCACTTAGCTGCGCGCACACGAATAAAAAATCTAGACAGCGGAAATAAAAGACACGACCTGTCGCGACCGCGCCACATACCCGACTGAATTCTTATCAGTGAATTCTCGAGGGATGCTGCGGCGGCGCGCTCCAAATTTTGGAGTGCCCCATTGCGAAATTTGGAGTGCTCCCGTCTGCTGATAAGGCCAAAGAGCGCACCGCCGCTCCCGACTTTCGGCGGCGCGGCGCAAAGGGCTCTTATCAGCGATTGAGCAATAACGGAGCGCCGACGAGTCGCTGCGCATCAGCGTCCGAAAGATTAGTTATTGTGATCGTCATCATTTGCGACGACCGGCTGCGTCGACGACTTGGCTCCGGGAGATAAAGGTAAGTCTCCTTTTACATTTTTGCGAAGACTGTTTGAATTCCATGTGAATACAGTATGAAGTATTCTTTATATGTGATATTTCCAAGTGGGTTTAGCGTAGCCTTTTTAAAATTAATGCTTTGAAATTTTTTATACTTTTCTGCCGGGGCAGACAAAAAGTTTATGTCGTCATTGCAATTTTAATAACTTATGAGTCTTGGCAGACCTGACGTCGCCTTGACTGGCCTCGACTCTGTGTCGTCTCGGCAGACCTAATGTCGCC
>JNEY01000265.1:34301-66790 GCA_020875895.1 Aphelenchus avenae
GGTGGGAACAGTGCAAATTTTTGGGGTCTGGGGGGCGAAATGTTAGAAAAAACCAGCCTTTTGCAGTGATTTCCCGAGGAAAGCACGCTATTAGCCCGCCGCAGGCGCTACTAGGGAAATTTTTACTATGGCGGTGGGTCGTTCACTGGAATTGGACAAAAAAATCCTAAATCAGAAGCCAGAATCCGCAGGCAAATTTGGAGCATTGGAGCAAAAACTACAGATGGATCTACTCACAGATTTTGTTGAGATGCGATCCTTTAATATGCAAGAAGCATCTTTGTTATTTTTCGTGATTCACGGAAAAAACAGTCATCCGAATAAAAAAGCCACTTGAAACTAGTCACGGCTTACTAATCACAAGAGTTTGCGATCCGTAAGGATCTGTCACGTCGCATTTTTTTTGCAAACGCGGCGACCAGGGCTGGGGGTCTCGGGAGACTCTCGGGGGGGGGGGGTCTGGTCTCCGTCTCGGTCATGAGAAAAGGCACCGACATTAGACTTTTTTCGATCTGATTTTAACCCGCCGCTAGGCGACGCCAGAGCAAATTTGGACTTTATTTCTCAATTTTTCGCCTAAAATTCCGTCGGTATCGCCGCGGCGGGCTGTTTTGAACACGCTATAAACGCATTTCCAGAATGTGCGTGAGAAAAACAAGCTTGTTTAAACTTGTTTGAGACAGCTTAAAACTCGGTCCAGAGTGTAATACATATTCCAAGCCTCGGTCTCGGTCTCGACCGACCGAGACTATCGGGAGGTCAGGTCTCGGTCTCGGTCTTCAGAAATTTTATCCCTCAGCCCTGGCGGCGATGCGCGTAAAAATTCGTTTAATGCTCGAAACCACTGTGTAGCGCTGCAAGGAACCGGCTCAAATGAATTATAGCAACGCCAAATATAAGAAGTAACCACGAAATTCGTTCTATCGGCTTATCTTAAGTGACCCAAAAACAAAATTTTAACCACTTCGACTTATTCTGCAAATTGAACAAAATCAAGCACGCGGCGGGCGACAACACAGACTAGCCGTAAGTTAAACTTAAAGCGTCGGAATGAACAGATGTTGTGGAGTCAGGTTTTTCGAAAAAAAGTTTAGCTATTCTTTGCTGTTTTTTGTAGTTGTGTTTTTGAAAATGTCCCGGACATACAAACTTGAAAAGTGAGAAAAGCTTCCGGCTTCCAGAGGTTAATCTGACTCCATCTGCCTGTAGCCTCAAGGAACCTGTATGCACCGACGGTCACAGTTAGCAGTCGAGTAAATCTTACGTACAATAAGCAGTAGTACATAAGCTTTGCCTGGTTCCGATTAATGTTTAATTACTGCATTCCTTTTCTGTTTTCCTATATTCGCATTTTTCGTGTCAAATGCATGCATACTTGTCCAGAGCGAGTTGGTGCGGAATCGTACTGTAGCGAAATCTGCTGACGAGTTGCTACTTCAAGCGTGCTGACGATGATCAATTGTAGCTGATGTGCTGGCACGAAGAGCTCAAGGAATGTCAGGTTTTATTACATATGTGAGGGCAACGCTACAATTTAAAAATGTTGCTAAACTGTTAAAGATTCGAAGTGCTTGAAACATTGTAAATCACGGACGTAATTGAATTTATGCTTGCCCAAACAGAACTCGCTTAACCCTTCTTTGATGGCAAAATTTAATAAACTTATAAAGAGGCATCCAAGCCTCGTGGTGTAGTGCGCACGCGCTTTTTTAAATGTTGTATGCTCTAAATTTCGTTCTGCTTGCCAACTTCTGCGCAAGAAGACCGCGCGAACCAAAACGGAATTAACCGACACGAACGCTCGACCTGCCGTAATGTGTGCCCTTGTACCGAGTGCTTTCAGGGAAACTATCTTACGGACTTTATTAAGTGTTGATTGCTTATGCTCGATGCTCGGGGATTGCCGTCTACAAGTGTTACCTGCACGTTAGGTGTTGTTTTGACGATAAGGCTTTGCAAATGAGCTTGCCAACTTTTGTAGCAAAAGGGGACGCAAAAGTCCCCAACCGCTTGCGCGACTCGAGGTCCCCTCCAAAAAACAGCCCGCCTAACCATTCTCCATAAGCTACTTACCGTTCATGGGCTATCAACTCGGCTACGCCTAACTGAGAAAAGTATTACATACTAAAGCATGAAATCATCATTATAAATGATACACTAGAAGAGTGCTTCGCCTCTTTCTCCCCGACGACACCGAAAGGCACGTAACTTACTTTGCCCGGAATCCGAGAGCAGATACCTCTAGGGAATCCGAGGTCTAATCAGTTCAGTGCTTCAGGTTCACTCGATTAGCGTTTACCCTAACAAAACGTTAAGGACGTGCCATAACGTCGTTAGTGCGAATGAGGGGCATAACTGAAAAAAGGGCTAACATGTGTAACACAGGATACGTTTCGCAGAACTCCCTACCAACGATATTGTTGCCTGGCGAAGGACTCCTGGTCCCTAAAGACACCACCGAGAGCGAACTGGCGATTTCGTAAAAATGTCTGGCTATGGCTGGTTATCGTAAGGGCATGCTAGTTAGCTAAGCTTGTTAGGCGACAGAAGTAGGCGTGCTTGGGGTTTATCGGTACGCTGAAGCACTGGACTTAGGATTCCTGCGATCGCGGTGTTCGAAGAACCGCTGTCAGTTTCTCTGTCAATCTCATTTCCTCAGTCTCGGTCCACATAGCACTGACAGATAAGACTGGTTGATCCCAGTCGGCTCGTTCAAATAGGATATACCGAGCTTAAACAACAATGTTCGGGTACGGACCAAGGCAAGTAGGCACCTGTCTGAAATTGGTAAAAGCCGAAAATGGGCATTTTTTGCCAACAAGCACCATAACTTAGGCTCTCAGGACTGGGACCAGAACCTGCCCATCTCCGATGTACATGTACATTTTAGGCAGGTCCTCAGAGGATTGTTTCATTTCCATGTCGCGAGAAGAGACGACGGCCGGTGGAACAACCGCCGCCACAAATTGGAATCCCAATAAGAAACCGCCACCAAGATGGGGCAAACCGACCCGATGGGAGCAGTACATCACTCGGAAGGCCGGCACAGACTGGAGAACAGCGGCTCAACGACGCAGCTTATGACGGTCCCAGTGTACGGCCACGCCGTCTCCGCGTCGCCCGAGAAGACAAGTCTTGCCACCTGCCGACTCGGACGACTGAATACGGAGCTCCTAAGTATCCTAAGTATGAGTCTGGTCTCGGTCTCGGTCTCGGTAGGGGTGGTCTCGGTCTCGGTCTCGGTCCCCGTCCGTCAAATTTCATCCCGCAGCCCTGGCATAGGACTGTCCTGGATGGGACTTCGACGACTCAGGTTTTCATAGGCTCATTTTAAAAAGCACAAAACAGTTGTATGCGTTGAACAACGATATAATGGTGTTAAGCGTGCAGGAGTATTGACGTCGACGTGTTTATTCCGTAAACAATGGCGACATATGTTTTTTTTGCTCCAAACGGACTATGTGGATGCACGACGAGCCTTACGACGATTTACACCTCCTAGCTTGGATACGCCTCAGCATCCGTTAAGTTAACGGCGAAAGGCAACGCAGAGTGCTTCCTGAGTATCAACGTGGACGCTACGAAACACGTACTCGGCGAATCTTTTGAAAGTTTTTTAGCCGACAGTTTGTGCCATCAAGCTCAATTAGGCGACCATATCCGTTTTGCCGTTTCGGATAGCTCCACCGGGAGCTCCCAACCATCAGGTTTTTTTTATGAAGCGTACGACTATGTATGTTAAAAAAGTACAAACGAAAGTGGAACCGCAAACGAGCGGCATCATACGCGCGTTATACGCGAAATTCTCTAAACTCATCAGCAGGCGTTGGATGATAGCTCCGTGTTGTTGTAGAACAAACGATGAACTAGAGTCTGTTTCTTTCCAATGGGCTGTTTCTAATTTCGGTTTCAAGACTTTTATTTTGGTCCTGTTAGGTGAACAAAACATATCCTTTATGTCACTTTCGTTTTAAGAATCTGTACTGTCAAAGAGGCAGCCAATTGCTTGCGGGGAAGGAACTCGGTAAATCGTCGCTTCTCCACGGAAAGAGGATTCCCACAGCGTTTGATCGTCGAGGCTAAGATCGTGAATTTGTGAACAATGCCGTTTGAAGCACCGGACAGACTATGCTTACCTGTTGCTAACATTTCTGTAAGATTTGCTATGTATGTAGCTGATGCTCGTACATTTTTAATTACAGGTGTCACCTGAAGTATGACTAAGAGCGCAAGCGCAGCTATCTGCAAGCATCCCTGCCCAACTTCAATGCGCGCTAGAAGTCTACAAATACTATAAAGCTATACGTCTTCAGTGCAGAGGGCGTCATGATGCGGAAGCGGTAGCAAAGGAGCGGAACCAAAAACAGTTTTATAAGTATATCCCGTAATTTGTCTTGCGCGTAGGTTTGGAGGAAAGTTTTAGACGCGACTCCTCTACCGTTCCGTACTAAAAGGTGGTCACTAAGAACTGCTTTCTTCAGGTGTGGGCCACTTTTTTATGTTCGGTGTTACGACTTACCCAGACGCGTAAAGCTGCAGACGCGAATTAACTGAGTCGACTGTTTCGATACTCCTCGCGCACGACCGAAAAAGTGGTCATAGTTTGTTTGTAGGATACGGACAAACGCGTTCGTTACCACAGGTTTTGTACAAGAAAGATACAATTAACGTGAACTGCAAGTTTTTCAGATTTAATAATAAAAGATGTATTCTATCTTTTATAGATCCTACAGGCCTGGGGAGAGTGCATTGGATAATGGGTGGGAAAAGTGCATACCTAGGAGGGCATCAATCAAACTTAATGTCTCCTGTGCTGGTTTTCCTTCCGGAGTGCGGTTTCGTCACCTTATTAGCACGCCGCCCCCACCCCATTTTTACTTCACGCTTTTTGTTGAGCACATAAATGACATTGCCAAGGTCCATCGCTAATTCGCCTTGCGCAGCAATGGTTGACCATCGGTCCTGTGAAATGCATACCGTAAATCTTCTGAATGAAGCGCACTTCAATTAGTGGCGCACCTTCTAATAGAAGCGCAGTAAAGTTTGGTCTGATTTTTATATTCGTCATAAATTATTTCTTAAAACAAAAGGGTGAGCCGAAAAAAGGATCTCGAAAGGGTATGGAAACGACAAATTCTTTCATCTTGGGCTGGCATTACATTGATATAACTTGTTGGCTAAAATTAAGCGCGAAAACCACAAAAAATGCATGACTTGGGACAAATTTTGACGCCATCATGGGCCAGTCTTGGCCTAAGTTTTCCAGATTTTTGCCGATCGTTAGTGTGCTAAAATCAAGGCGCACCTTCCAATAGAGGCGCACCTTCTAACAGAAGCGCACTTTTTGATAGTGCGCAAAAATAGGCGAGGCGAAGAGGCCTGCGCCTCCATTAGAAGATTTACGGTATTTTCCGCAATCGAGAAAGACTTATCGGCGCCCATATGCGACGAGTTGCATGCCGGTGACCTCCTTCACCGGTGACCGGCGAACGCGTTCGCAAGCAAGCGCCATCAGTTCTGGTTGTCGACGTTTCTGCGCCATTTTAAGCTTTCTTGCTTGCGAATTCTTAGTGGTGCTTGGCCCTTCATTGCCTTCACATTTTCTATTTCGCTTTCTTTCCTTACCCGACGAGGTGATATGCTAAACGGCCTAGGTTTTCGTGCTGTGCTGTATTACAAACAATGTTAATGTCCTTGACGCAAGCTTGCACATTTACGTGTGACATTGGAAAAATTGAGCAATTCTTCGTCCGCGTCAAGACAGTCGAGTTACCTTTAGCCTGAGGACACGTCAAAGAAACATAACGGTCGAACGCGTTGTTTGTAAAGGTTCCTGGCGTGCACGGTAGGCATATTTAAAACCTGAGAAAGCTTTTTTTCGACCCATCATATGACTTTAACGATGGGAAACCTTTTAGGCCGTTGCTCTTTTCGGACCCAGTATGTTTAGCCGGCAATGATATCAAACGTCAAAAGGCAAATGTTTGCTACATGTGTCGGTAAGCATCACAGGTCGTGAATAGGCCTTTGAGTATCTCGGTTTGCCTCCGTTCCCGGCAAAGCCCGTATATTTGCTCTTTTGAGCCCTATTGTAGTCCTGTATACCCTATATTATCCCAGATTTGACGACAGACTTAGCATTTTGGGCGGTAAAAAACGAGACAACAAGCCTGGACGGTGCGCCGACGTCATACTTCGCCTGCGCTTCTGCGGTGCTGGACCAAGTACGACGTTCATTTTTTTGGGATTGTGAACGCAGCTTTAGCGAGCGACCGTCGAATGCGGGTTTTCATGTGTACGCTCGATAATCAAGAACTTTACGCTCATTCTCAACATCTAAATGTAATACGAAGATGCGGAGCGCGCAGGTTTTACACACGATTTAAGAGCAATACCCGGCAAATAGAAAACGTACCAAAGGGCGGACAAAGGCATTTTTCAGCGTCGGCCCAAGGCCGACGCCGAAAAAAATAGGTAAGGGTCCCCCCCGTTACCTTTGCGCCCCTCCCCTGACCGGATCCTAGGTACGCCACTGGTTGATGGGACTTTATAAAGGAACTTCTTGGCAGCTTTAAATCTTGCCGCCGATTCCGTAACGCGCTGACTCCGTCTGAACGGCATGTCGCGTCTTGGAGAGCTCGTCAAGACAGGCCCGCGCGCGATGGCTATCCGCGGTCTGCGGTTAGAAATTTTCGAGGTTCGCTAATGGCAAATACATGTTTTGTTCCTTTAACTTTGTTGGTCACTCTTGTGAAATTTTACACATTGAGCGGACTTCCGCTGGCCCCAAGCCCTCACCATTAAGTCAACTGAGGTCTGTCGGTAAATTTATCTAGGTCAATGTCTTCAAATCAGCAGATACAGGATTGTTTTTTCTAATTTCATTGTTACTTCTCGTGAAATTAAGGTCTCGTAAAGTAACGCGGATCATTAGGGCGTTTGGAGTTTCTTTGCCGATGTTTAACGCGCGTTTTGAGACAGGTTTTATTGCAACGCTTGCGTTGAGGACATGACTCGACCACTTTTTCGCGGTCGATGGATGATGTTACCACCATGAAAACTACGGAGAACCAACACGTCGGAAACGAGAGCCTTTGGTTTCTTTTCAACAGCATCATGGAGATGCGCCACGGATATTGCTCGGATTTTCCTGTGGCAACGTTGTATCACGAAAAGGAATGGATGATGGTCTCCAGTCATTCTGTTCGTAGTTGTAATGTAGTAATTTGCAGTAGGAAAATGTCACGGTATGGCGAAAGCGTGACGCGGTCAGGTCCGCCGAATGCGGAGTTGATGTAAAGGGTGAACCAGCAAACAATAAATTTCTGTCAGACATGCCTAAAATCCTTCTGGCGGCACCGTGGCTGCTATTTAATGCGAAAATCGTCTAAAGACCGCCAATTTTTCGCGTTAAAATGCTACCTTTTGTAAGAGAACGTTAAAAGTGCTTACCTCAACGCATTATGTCATGCGCTGCAACTTCGTGCAGCGCCGTCGTCCTTGATCGCGGCCGAGAAAGCGGAACGGCTCGCCGATGGTTCGCCGACGTAACCGCGATCACTCTCGGTTTCGTTGACAGGAACCGCCCGAGAATCCGTCGCCCACGGAC
Source organism: Aphelenchus avenae (assembly GCA_020875895.1). Lineage (NCBI taxonomy): Eukaryota > Metazoa > Nematoda > Chromadorea > Rhabditida > Aphelenchidae > Aphelenchus > Aphelenchus avenae. The sequence goes on from JNEY01000265.1 coordinate 41,911, forward strand.
CGTCGAAGGTCGTCTGGCCGGATGTAACCTGAAAAGAGTGTGCATTCTTAGGAAGCGTAGTTAGGAACTTACCTGTAGTGTCCTCGTACCCTGGTCTTATAAAAGGCTAACGCTTCTCATTTCAGGGTTCGGACCTTACGTCAGTGCACTGAGCGTCGCGTGATCGCCGTCGTTCTCTTACGTTCTATTGCGTTCGCGTGTCTTTCTTGTACCGGTAATAAAACCTGAAATCTCGAGTCGCGTGACCGTCTAGGGTGAACACATATCTAGTTTTACTGGTGACCCCGAGTTCCCTTTTCGTGTCGCGGCGTGTTTGTGGCTAGCCGGAGGACCCCCGGGTTGAGGTGAGTCCTCGAGAAGCGCACCCAGGTTGAGGTGGATAAGCTTCGGAGTTTGGCGAAACAGAACCGCTCTTACCTGCAGGAATAATGCCGAGCTCAAACGAAGACCTCCTATCGTTGGCCAACTTAGAAGCAGAAGTGCATCAAGCAATGGAGGGGCTATTGAATAGAGTGGAAGCTCTAGAAGGAGGCATGGCCTAGTTAACGAGGGACCTTTCAGAGACTAAGGTATCCCAGGACGCCCGTTTGAATATGGCCGAAGCCATAAATGAAGCGCACACTAAGCGGCTGTTTGATGCCGAAAATCGCCTAGACAGGCATAGGAATTCCTTAAATAGGCTTAAGGTCAGCATTTAGATGCGTCGTTCCAGAATGGGAATAGCGGTGAATCAGCTTCCGAGGACGTGAGGAGCCAGGAGGAAGGAGTCGAAACTCCGTCTCAGGCAGAGACCCAAACCAGTACCGCTCAACCTGAAATTTTCGCACTCGAATACGGAGCAAAGCTTGAGGCATACACAGGGGAAGGTGATGTAGCATTTTCCAAATGGATACAAAAATTCGACGACATTGCAGAGGCAAATATACCTGCTTGGACAGGCGTTCAAAAGCTAGCTAAGCTTAAATGCAACTTAGAAGGTTCTGCTAGGACACGTTTTGAAGAACTAACGTCGGAGGAGAAGTCCAGTTACGAAACTGCTAAAGCTAAGCTTAAGGAAATTTTCGAAGGCCCACAGATGCGTAACGTAGCACGGCCAGCTCTATCAGCGTGTCGTCAGAAGGCGGATGAAAAGGTCTCACAGTATGCAGATAGAATTTCGAGTCTTGTGCATGCTGCCACCCTAGGTCAATCTGAAGACGCTGTGAAAATGCGTCTATTGGATGAGTTTTTAGACAAGATGTCACCTCCTTTATCGTTCTTCGTCAAAGCCGCTGAGCCCGTCACGTTCGAGGAGGCTCGCCAGAAAGCGGTAAGTTACGAGTTGCTTCTTGCCTCTTCACCAGTACCGCTTCCACTCTTTCAAAAACCTAGCAAAGCTGTAGTACCCTTCCTGAACGCGACTGAACTATGGCGTCCCGGAGACGCGTCTGGTACAAACAACAGCAGGGCATATGTCCCAGATAACGATCAGGGTCACACTCCAAGGCCCTACGAACCCCGACAAAACTTCCAGTCAATCCAGAACGGCTTTAGGAATAATGCGGATAAACGACGTTGCGAGGTTTGTCGCAGCTTTAAACATACTTCTTACTTTTGCCCATACAAGAAACCGCCAACGAAAATTCGGCCTCCGCAGGAACCTCGTCCTTCTGGATCTGGAAACTTCAACAATGCGACGCGTAGGTCAAATGTACAGTGCTTTGCCTGCAAGGGTTTCGGTCACTTTAGCTCCAGCTGTAAAAACAAGATGGCGCAGCAAGGAAAGAACAATAGGGGCTACCCCAATAACCGGTTTCAGGATAATCGAGGCAAAAACCAACCACAACCTCAAGTCCATTGCATGGAGTATTACGAAGGTGAGGAACTTCAGCACTTCGAAGAAGGCGACTACAGTCTCGAGTACGACTGTCCCGGTCAGGAACAGGTAAGTGATGAGCAGTGCAACTGGGAATACACCGACGAGGACATCGATGCCTTACATGAGGAAATAGCCGAGCTTAGACTGGCTATGACCCAGCTTAAGGCCGAAAACCGCCAGCTTTCCACAAGCAGTACCCCTTATTTAAACATGATGCACTACAACGAATCCAGCAGGACTATAGCTGAAGAGGATCAGGAGAAGCTTTCTCCGAACGAGCTTACCCCAACACCAGAACCGCTCATCATACTTGTTCGTGTTAACCGAGTCCTACTGAAAGCATTGATTGATCCTTCTTCCGACGTATCCATAGCCCCACAAGGCCTACAAGGCATCCTCGGAGGTAAGCCCATCACGCATTTTGGAGAAGGAGCGTCACAGGTAAGCAATCAGGAACTTGTAGGGATATCAGAAGTAGGCTTGGAAATTGCAGAGATTAGAAGGCTTATATTCCTCTACTTTACCAAGCAATCGTCCTTCGGAGAACATGTGCAGTATGACATGACTTTAGCAGTATCGTCGATGAAGCACTTCGAAAACATGATTTTTGACTTTCAAAATCATGAGGTGCTTCTGCGAGGCCAACGAATGGACACCTGCCCTCGTCATGTAGCGCGCTGGTCTGCATTTCCGGTAAGGTTAAACACCTCCTTAACCGTGCTGCCTTTCAGCGAGGAGAGTGCTTTTTGCACATTGGAAGATCATTTAGATGAAGAGAGTACGTTTTTGGTTAAGCCGTATGCGCAGAGCAGAATTGGCATCACGGTTCATCCGTCGCTAACTACGTCGGATGCTGACACATTTGTCATCAAGTTTTCCAATAACAGTTCCGCTCCACTCACTCTTGACGCAAGAACGATAGTGACCACTGCCCGTCGTCTGCTTGCTAGTTTTGACTCGACGGATGAAGAAGATTTGTCTGAATCTTACATTAATGTCTTAACACTGGCCGACGAAACTATTTACGGCAACAGCAGGGAGGGACTGCATCAGAGACAGGAGTCGCATTGTTCTGCACACGAACCAAAACTTGCCGTCAAATAATCTAGTCCGACATCAGTCGAAGCTGAAAACACAGCGACTACCCGCTCGCGTGCTGACAAGAATCGTAAGCAGCTACATCGTAGGCTAAAACGCAAGGCTAGAAAGGCTAGACGTCAGGCTGCGCTTAAAAGTAGGGAGACACATTGTTGCAAGCTTCGTCGTTGTCGCCGCGGTTGGACATGCAAAGGCGGAAAGTTCGCATCAACGTCTGACGAAGACAGTGATCTCGATGAACACGGCACCCTACTCAAGCGGTGTCTTTGCGTCAACTGCTACAAAGGAGAAGAACGTCACATTACAGGTGGCCCATGGTTTGGCTTAAAGCTTGTTTTCCAAGTTTTCCAGTTGACATTGCCTTTAGCGACTTTTCTCTTCGCACTGATGCTAGCAGCAATGATTACTCCGCTTGCTGCCTCTGATGGCTTCCCAACAGGACCGATCCCGCCAAATCCGCTCATTTGCCAATCACACATAGGAGGCGTCTTCTACCGGCTTCCAAATGCGGTAGCGTGCAGTTACGAATTCCCACCAGACGCTAGCCCGCCACAGACCTTAGCTTTAACGATATTCACAGAAAATACTAGGTCATACATTTCGGTGGCCAAAGTTTGTAAGATAGTCACTCAACGGGCCCGGTGGTATACAAACTTCCTTAGCGACCACATATTGGAGAAACAGAACGAACACCATAATGTGTCTGTAGCTGAATGCCGCCAAATGATAGCTGACAAAAAGTGCTCTTTCGGAACGCTTAAGTCAGGCGGAGATCAGCTGCGCACTACGAATGTGCTGAACATCGAGTTCCCCCCACCAGTAATCGGAAGCTTTACTTGGCAGCATGGTGTAGTATCAAATTGCTTCCTTTTTGGGTCAGTGGTCTCAGCTCATCATGGTGACGAAGCCGCCCATATACCATTAGCTCATCCAAGAAACTGTAGGTACCAGGACGAATCCTGCATCCTGGACGACGGTTCAGTGGTGGTATGGCAAGCTTTTAAGCAACAAAGTTGCAAGTTCACGCCAGCAAAAGTAATGAACGGCACGTTTATGGGTAACGCTTGGACCGCTGAGAGCCACGAACTAGCCCTTAGTATCAGTTACCCGTACATGAAAGTCTATGACTGTGGTAACGAATACGTCAAGACGGATCAGGGCTACGTCCCCGAGGTAAGTCAAGCTTTACCCTTGCTTAAGCTGCCAAAGGAGGTGCCTAAGCGCAAGTTCAAGAAGCTCAACGAAGGAGAGTTCGCCATCCGAAACAGACGCCACAAGCGCAAAAGCTTGTCTGAAGAGCAACTAGCGGCCCAGCTAACCGCGCTATCAATGCAGGTAAGTCAGTCAATTAACTTTGCATTCAGGCATAATTTCTACATCATCTGCAGCCATCTTGACTACATGGCACGCCTGTTGCACTTCTCAGTGGCTTCGAACCCAACGTTGGCAACTAGGTCCCTCCTGAACATCACTAACATACACGCCCGCTACTCGACAGCCAATGTCCTAGAAGTATTTCCATGCGCTCCCATAGCACCTTTCTCCTTTAAGGTAAGGAAAGTAGTTCAACCTACTTGCTACGAATTCATTCCGGTAAGCGTCACTTACCATGGTGTAGAGAGAGAGGCGTTTCTGGACTCACTTACCATGATAGTGTCTCAGCACTCTCGCATAGCGCCATGTGACCTTGTGGAAGAAATTCCAGTACTCCTTGATGGAGATTTCTACGTAGCCAAGCAACTTACCGGAGACCTTGTGAAGGTGAACAGTACCGCTTTTAAATTCCTTTCAACAGAGAACACTCGGATTGAGGCAATCAGCCGTATGTTCATCGATGTCTCTTCTAAAATTTTCCACAACTTGCTGATTTCGAATTACTCTGAAGAATTCAACTCGATACACCTGGAAGCAACATTGACCGCAATGCAATCACAGGTAATCCTAGACGAAGTTAATACCTGGTCTGCCCGCCCTAACACGTCTTTTACAACGTATAAGCTACCGCAGTTCACATTATATGGTGGCCTTCATGCTCTATTCCTACGGCTGACGGAGCCTTGGAACATATGGGTTTCCATAGTATGCCTGGTAATCACCATCCAGATAGTATTTAGGCTTTTCATGTGCATGCAGCAGGTCGAGTACGGCTTCCTTTTAGGTGCAGTAAGGAATCCGCTCGTGCCAACGCAGCCGAGTGCACAGAACAACCAAAACCCTTTTCAGAGCGTTAGCTACCATGCTGTAGGAAACCAACCAGCACCACCGGCACTGAATCAGTTTCCAGCAGCCAATGACACGGATATTCCTTCGTGTTTCATGACGGCTCCGAGTGCTTCGCCTTTTGTACCACTCGCAACGTCGACGCCTGTGTATCCACAGACGCCGAATGCGCCTGACTTAACAGATCCGCTCGATCCTAACGCACCAAGCACGTCTCAAGAGAGACCCATTTTAGGAAGGTCGCTAGAAAGTGGCATTCCCAGTCTTAGACCCATAAAGGAAGAGCCGCCGTCGGATACCGAGGAGAACGTAGCTGAGAAAGAAGCTCAGGCACATAGGCGAAAATGGGACATTTGGCGCTACAATCGCGACGACCACGACCGCACTGACGATCCCAGAATCAATACGATGCAAGCCTGTGACTCGTCATGTCCGTCAGTAGTCCTTGCTCGAATTAACGGTATTCTCTTCCACGCGCTCCTCGATACAGGCTCGAACATTTGTGTGTCCCCGGATCGCTTTGCCGAAAAACTGGGTGTATGTGTCGAAGAACATATGGCTGAAGCTAAAGTTGCCAACGGACTAGGCGTACCGCTCACAGGTATCGCCACGGTGCAGCTGCAGATCGCGGATATTCAGCGGGATGTGCGGCTTTGCTTTACCAGTCAACATGTTTTAGGAAAGGATGTTCCATTCGATATGATCATAGGTACCTCTGCCCTAAAGCAGTTCCCCAAGATGTCGTTTGACTACGAAAACTGTGCACTCTTCATGCAGGGCCGCAAGATCAGAATGGGAAAACCGCCTTCGCTCTATTCTACGGATATTCCAGTCAGAATTCAGAAGTTCACCATCATTCCTCCGTTGAGCGAAACCTTCGTCAACTGTACACTTGACGTTCCAATGACGTGCGAAGAGCACTTTCTGGTCATACCCTTACGGGAAGACCGAAGTGGGCACGATATGCAGGTATCGCCTGCGGTGATTTCGCCGAGCACGGGAACCTTTCCTGTTCTCGTTGCCAACCCCAGTACCGCTCCTCTCAAACTATACACCAACATGAAAATTGCTAGCGGCAACCGCTTGTACGGCAACGATCAGACTGGTTTTTCGGAATGCGAAGAGTCGGTTTACACAATTAGCGAGACGAACGATCTCCCAATAGACCCAACTTACGCAATAGATCTCAGTCAGTGTGAATGTGGTGAAGCGGAAAGACGAATGCTGCGGGCGCTGTTAAACGAGTTCCCAGACATCTTCTCGCAGTCAAAGTATGATATCGGTTGCGCAAGCATTGAACCGGTCTCGATAGGGCGTATCACCAGCGATGAGCCCATCAAGCAGAAACCGCATCGCGTCCCCGTTCAGTACGAACGTGAGTTAGACGATCATTTACAGCAACTCAAGGTCATCGGGGCCTTAGATGACGACGCCAACGTTCCATACGTCAGTCCGATCGTTTTGGTTTCACGTAAGGACGGGTCTTTACGTCCAGTGTTCGACTTTCGTAGGCTTAATGCTGTGACCGAGCCAGACTTTATGCCGATAGGCCGTATCGATACCATACTCCGCAAGATCTCGGGTTCATATTACTATTCTAGCTTGGACGCAATGCCACCGGAATCTTCACGCGCGTTATGTCTAAGGTGCTTTCTGGCACAGACGAAGCAACCGCCTATTTAGATGACGTGACTGTCCATACAAAATCCCCCGATTTTCACGATCATCTGGCTGCATTACGCAAGGTCTTTGAGCGAATGCGCCTCTTCAATTTGCGCTTGAATCCCAAGAAATGTGTACTCGTTCGCTGGTCACATACCTTTCTCGGACACGTAGTCACGCAAGAAGGCTATAAGCCTACTCCGGACTACTTGAAGGCCATTCGGGAGTATCCAGTCCCTACAGACGTTAGAAAGGTGCGACGTTTTGTAGGCATGGCGAATTTCCAGAGGTCTTTTATACAGGACTTCGCTAAGACAGCAGAACCGCTCACAAGTCTTACCAAGAAAAATGTCAAATTTGTATGGGGCCCTAGGCAAGACAATGCCTTTAACACCCTGAAAGCTGCGCTGTTAAAAAGCCCGGTGTTATGTTTTCCTGATTATGACTTGCCCTTCTACCTGTTCGTTGACGGGTCGACTACGGCCGTTGGCGCTGTGCTGACGCAGATGGTACCCGACTCCAAGGGCCAGTATCGCATAATTGGATATTTCAGCAAGTCTCTTTCTGCTTCTGAGAGAAAATGGGATCCGTTCAAGATTGAACTCGCTGCCATTGTGTATGCGATTCGCAACTTTCGACACCACGTCTTCATGTCGCCTATAATCGTGTTCAGCGATCATCGCCCGATTTCTTATCTGCATGAAAAAGCGCCGCTTCTACCCCAAATTGCGCGCTGGATGATGGAGTTGCAGGAGTATCACTTGAAAATCGTCTACATTCCGGGCGAGAAGAACTGCATGGCTGATGCTTTGTCGCGCATGCACGAAGATAGTGATCCGGCTTCCGATTGTGAGACAATAGACGACAAGTTTGAGTTTCCTTACTGCTTCTCGCTCATTCACTCGGAAGACTCTCCTGCACGCCCCAAGCTTGTGAATGACGATTCCCCAGCTCTCACTCTTCGTACTCCTACAGGCATTCCTTATGCTCTGAACATGCGTCAAGAGCAGCAAAAAGATCCGCTCCTTAACAACATCATGAAAGAGCTAGCGGCTTGCAATGATCCTACCGTCTTGGAAGATTCTGCTTACGCCCTTGACCAGGGTGGTTGTCTTCGCCTACAGCATCCTATGTCCGATAGACAGCGACGCCTTACCTCTCTTCCTCTCATTGTTCCGGTACATTTACGCAAGCTTGTCTTCGAGTATTTTCACAGTTCTCCTTTTGGTGGGCATATGGGATGGATTAAAACTCTCCATAAATGTGAAAGGCGTTATTATTGGCCCACAATGACTTCGGAAATCATACGCTGGGTTCAAGCTTGCGAAAGCTGTCAAAAGAGAAGAAATCCTACCCCTAAGCGTAAAATTCCTCTGGTTCTGCAGCCTCAGAATACGGTCTACGCCAAGGTGGCGGTGGACATCTGTGGTCCCCTGAACTGCACTTCTCGAGGCTCGAAGTTCATTCTGAACGCGATATGTCCTTTCTCGAAGTTCATCGTATCAGTACCGCTCCCTGACACTCAGTCATTGACAGTTGCTCACGCGTTGTTGGAACAAGTTTTCCTGCGTTTTGGAGGATGTACCACTTTGGTATCGGACAATGCCAAGTATTTTTCTTCCGAGTTTTACACTTCCTTCTGCAACATGCTGAGCATCAATCAGTACTTCGCGACTCCCTATTGGCATCAAGGTACGGGTGTTGTTGAGCGAACTTTTCACACTTACCACAACATGCTGTCCAAGTACATTGATGAGTCGGGGGTCGAATTCGACGTGTTTTTAGGTTTTCTTTGCATGGCCCACAACACTTCTGTGCATAGTACCACCGGCGAATCACCGTGGTACCTCATGTACGGGAGGCAGCCCATCTTTAGCGTCGATCAGCTGCTAGACCCTAGTGTGAGGCTATCCTACTCCGAATCTGATGCGGACATCTATAAGCGACAGTTGGTCCGAGCTCTACAGGTGGCCTGGGGCACGGCCTACGAGAATAGCCTTAAGGCACAAAGCCAGTACAAAAAGTACTATGACCGAGGGACCAAAGACTCAAAAATTGAGGTAGGTGACAGGGTGTACTTGCATCGGGAAAAGGGCAAAAAGGGCCTACCGAGAAAATGGAATCTGCCCTGGGCTGGTCAGTACCGAGTTCTATCGATAGATTCTCCCCACGTAGTCATCGTCAGCTGTCTGGCACCCCAGACATCGCCCAAAAAAGTCCATTTGGGTCAAATTAAAAAGGCCTACGAACTTACCGGTCCCGCATGTACCCTACCGGACTTACCCCAGGAGGAGGTCGTCGCTTTGGTCAAGGCCGAAGCTGAAAACGTTGATGGTCTACCTGGGTATTGTCATCCCGAGCGAACCCAGCGTTCTCGTCCTACCGATACCATTGAACCCTCAGATCCTGGACCTCATGTCACCGAACGTCCGGCTTCAGCTCCTGCTGAACAAGGTTTACCTACTTCTCAGAGCCAACGAGTACCGCTTTTTACTTCTTATAACCTGCGTCCTAGAAGGAAGGTTTTGTACAGGTACTAGCAGATTACGTGGGTTCTTACGACCTTGCTAGCTGGTATCGACATCTTTTGTTCCACATTCCTATTTACTCGTCTGTTTCGCCTGAGTACAATGTGATGCCGGCTACAGCGTTTGCGTAGGTCGCGCGTCTTTTCGTAGTCCGGCCGTTTGGTTGGCAATTACTTACCTTCATACACGTACCAGGATTCAGTTTCCGTGATCTTCCTTCATCTCCAGGCATACTTGACTTACCTTTATGGGATGTGGCCCTGTCTCGGCGGCTAATCTGTATGTAGGGGTTTGGTTCGCGTTCGTCGAGGTGGTGATTCTTAACCCCCAAATTCGTTACCCTTTTTTCGATCCCCGTTCTTCGCTTACGTGGTAATCGAATCGTGAACGTGACAAATGATTATTCGCAACACGCGTGCTAGTCATAACTATAAGTACCGCTCAAAATTTAGTCAGTAACGCCAACGCCAACTTACCTGAACGTCATGCGCCGCTCGACACGTTCTCGATCCAACGCTTCAAGCAACGCCGGATGGAAGGAAACATCGACTACTTCATCTTCGCGAGCTTCTAGCCGTCGCTCTACACCTGCTCCTGCTTCTCCTCGCTCGAACTCCGAGGCTCCTCGCAACACCTTGACACCTCTGGCGAACGAGCTTGCCAAGACAAACCTGGCCGAGAACGAGCAGCTCCTGCAGCTCCCGCTGATCCGTGCTTCTCGCCGTACTCCACCACCGCCTGAAGCCGCATCAGCTGCTGAGGAAATGGAAGTGTCCGTGCATGGTAGCATTGATAGCTCGGCAGGTGCTCAACCTGACCAACAGGCTCAGCCTGAACCAGAACCGCTCTTACTTTCAAACCAAACAGGATCGCTCTCTCTTCCTCAAACGCCCAACGATGCTTCATCAAACGGCGCTGGTCTGGCTGGTGGCGCAGGGCTAAAATCGCCCGAAATTAAGCGTCGCAAGCAAGGTAGCTCCCGCTTTGACGTGCCCCCTAAAAGTACTTTACCAGCAGGTGAAACTCTACCGACTGGACCTCCGGCGAACGTTCTAAGCCAGAAACCTACGTCGGTCTTACGTGCTTCGTTAGTCGCTGAACATGGGCCTTCACGAAACGTCGACAACAACGAGGAAGTAAAGCAGGAAAACGGTGAGATTGTGGATGCACCTGGTATGCCAAGAAGTGTAGTGGTGAATTCAGCTCAAGCGCCATCGGGAAACGTGTCGGCCAATATCGGCTACAACCAGCGAGGCGCTGCTCAGCCCAACAGCTTCACGGGAAATCGTGGCTTCAACAATCGCAGCTTCAACGGCAACCCATCTCGAGGTCGTATACAGTTCCAGTCGCCTCTCAAGCGTGATTCCGGTCGCCGCCAGAGTGCACCGTTTCGCGATGAGCCGGAACAAACATGGAGCTACGACGAAGAACCACCGAAGTACGTCGTCATGCAAAGGTCGGTCAACACGTGGATAGCCGTCATCGACCCTGACCCTGCTTACGCCCACGACCCCGAGTTCGCTGATGCACCCGCTTACGTCCATGTGACCCCGGCTAGCTTTGCGCATGACGAAAGCGGAAACGACCCAGTCAATGATGCACTCGTCTTGGGTGAATGCCTAGAGCTTCTGCGTGCCGCTCGCTTCAGAAATCGTCCGGTCCAGCGACATGATGTGCCTATCAAAAACCACGTCTTCAACGGCTTAATTCGAGCTAGCGTCACAGCAACGGCAGTTCGCCGGCTTCCGAGGGAAAAGCCCTTCCTGAATCATGCTGGGTTAATCGTCTCACACAAGGACAACGCCCGGGGCTTCCGCATGTTCCGCGTAAACGTCAGACATTTCGAGGACAAGAGCGTCACCGTGCCTCCTGCTGCCGTGCACCCAAGCTGTCGAGAGCTTGTGACGGGTGATGAGGTTCGAGTCTTCGAGTACACTCCGCCGAACGGCTCCACGTGGCCCGAAGACCGGAGCTACCTTCTTCCATCCGGCTGCAGGGCACAGACGGACGAGAAAACGGTGACGTCGGAGGACAAAATCATAGCAGTAATTCTTCCGCTCCGGGAACCGGGCGCATTCAGCGCTGACCCCGGCGAAAAGAAGCTGCCGAACCCGTTCGACCACGTGACAGCAGCGAAGCATGTTCCGGGAGCCGTGCGTGACTTTCAGGATATCTGCTTAGCAGCAAATGCGAGGGCACACGAGAAGTTCTGTGAGGAAATGGACCAGGTCCATTACACTGGCCGATTTACTCCCGTCGAAGGTGAGGAGTCTGCAGTCGTCTTCAAGACGTGGTCGGTCGATTCCGACAAGGTGTATAGCGCCCACACGAAGTTCTGGCGACCTGATGCAATCGTCAGCGTCTGCACCGAGGCCAGCTCGCAGTCTGAGAAACCCCGAAAGATCGGTAGCGGCATCATCCTATCCGTCGAAGCCGATGAGGCGCGTCGTGAATTTGAGGTGAGAATGAGCGTGGAGCCCGTGAAAGGCAGTGCGGAAAAGCCCGATGAGCCGACATCCGACCTCGAGTAGGCTCTAGCCGGCGACCTCTCAGTCCGAGTAGCGTTCACCGCTTCTCATACTAACTACGTGCGGCAACGTGACCTCTACCGCAACAACCGGCTGATGCAGGTCTTCCGCAAAAATAAGCCGTCGAAAGCCGTGATCGCCCACCTGCTTGGCATAGCAAGGTTTGTTTGCCAACCGCCTAAGGCAACAACAGAACCGCTTCTCACTGACGTCTCCATGCTGAACAAAGAGCAGATCGAAGCTCTAAAGCTAGCACTAAGCTCGGTGCCGGCAAAGATCCAGGATTCACCGGCTGGCAGCGGAAAAACTCTTGTCTGCGTGATGTACCTCCTAGAACTTCTCCGGCGGCTTAAGGACAACGAAACCGCACTGTTTACCACCGAGACCAACGACGTGGAGTTCGCACTGGTAGAAAAACTCTTCCAAAAACTCATCGAGCTGGGCATTGTCGATCCATCGTCCCTCTGGGTGCTTGAATCAGGAACCCATCGACGCCAGCACCAGGAAGACGACGAGCCCATTTGGGCAGACTGCCGACTAAGCGCACATGCAGAACGGCTCCTGGAGGAGAACCCTGAAGGCCTGAGGCCGGCACAGTTGAAGCAAATTCGCCAATACGTTGCCGACAGTCGAGAAGGTCGTGCCGTCAACATCGACGAATCCGTGACGCTAAGAGCTTGCCTAGCATGGAAGCGCCCGAAGATAATTTTCGCAACTGTGGGAATGGCGATGCGCAACCACACTCGGCTCCAGCGAATCGTAACGCATGCCTGCATCGACGAAGCAGGGCACTCCACCGAGATGGAAATCATCTCCCTGCTGTGTATGTTCGATCAGATCCGCTCCTTATTCCTGACAGGCGATCCCAAGCAGGCACGCGACGATGCAATCTCGCATCCCGATGCAGTACAGCGGCATTCGTTCTACCCGATTACAGACGTTCTCAAGGCCCGCGGAGTTCCAACGGTGACATTAAAGACCTGCTACCGCATGAAGCAAGCACTGATGGACGCCGTGTCATTTTCCTCCTACGACGGCAAGCTTCGCTGCGGTGTTCGAGACCAGGACCGAGCCATGTTCGACCGAATGCCCGCCAACGTGCCAAAGGAAGTTCCGGTCCTCGTGTTCAACTCGGATGACGCCGGCGTACTCACCATGACGAAATCCCGCCATAATCCTGCTCAGACGAGCGGCGTCCTGCACGCAGCGGAATATCTACGTCATCATTACCCCGAGGCGTCCATCGCGATCATCTGCTATTACGGCAGTCAGGCGAAGATCCTGCGTCAGCAGACACGACATCTCAACGTCACGTGCGTGACGGTCGACGGCTTCGTCGGCAAAGAGTCCGACTTCGTCATAGCGTGCGTTTCACGTAGCGTGCCAACGGGTGAGCAACCGAACCCTCTTCAGTTCGGTTTCGTCCTGAACAACAACCGAGCTACGGTCGTGCAATCAAGAGCACGCGAAGGACTCATTCTCGTCGGGCAAGTGCGGCTTATACGTGCCGGTGAGAGATGGCTCAAGTATCTCCAGAAAGTTGAGGCGAAGTCGCCGTTCCACGAACTCGCCGAACTGCAGAACGTGCTCAGCTGGTCGCAGTAAAATGCCTCGACCGTGTCACTCAATGTAAGTAGCCTCAAAACCTCAAAAACCTGTGGTGCAAAGCACACTTTACAATTTATTTCCACCCTAAAATGCAAGTTAAGGTTAATATGCGTCGTTACCCATCAGAACCGCTCCACACTATCCGCCTTGTCGTTTTAAGCGGCAGACACCACCGCCTCGTTGTGCAAAGTGAGTTTAGAAAAGGATTGACCGCCTGCGCATAAGGACTGAGGAACCAAAGGGTCCCCCCCCCCTTTGCGCCTTCCTCTCTGTGGTCATTAATGGGTCCCCTCATTTTCACGGTTCTGCCTCCCCCCCCGCCGCCAGTTGACGCTATCCAAGGCTAAAAGTTAAAAGGTGTTTTTTTTATAACAAGATTTGATTGAAGGCATAAAACTTCTCCCGCTAGTATTTCTTCTGGTCAGTCGGGGATAGTAGTCGGGCCAGCTTAGCTAACACCTAGTAATATTATGCCACCTACTTTATTATAATACCTACAAAGTAAACTTTAGCTCCTTCTCTTCAGCACGCCGTGTTTGACGCCGAACGGTACCGCTTGTATCATCCCCTAATAATGCCCCTATTCATGGCAAGACCTGTGATAAACGTCCGCTTCACTGTGCCCTCATGCTTGTATCTACGTCATTAGACGCTGTTCTTCGACCCAGTATAATGCTGCTGGTACCACTACAAAACCTACAAGCTCCGTCCACGGTCATGGTAAGAAGGCAGCCAAGTTGCAATGAAAACCTGATTTATTTCTCATCATCATAATTACAGATCCAACTCAGTACAAACAAGGCTCCTTCGGCCGCGGCGACCATCTCGCTAATCCTGCTCGTCAACTATCACTTCGGTAAGGTTTCGGCTTCCTAAAGCGTTGAGCTAAGCAGAGTAGAGTATGAGACCGAGGACGGTCATTCTTTCGAAAAGGGTGGGAGGTGTAAGAGAACGTTAAAAGTGCTTACCTCAACGCATTACGTCATGCGCTGCAACTTCGTGCAGCGCCGTCGTCCTTGATCGCGGCCGAGAAAGCGGAACGGCTCGCCGATGGTTCGCCGACGTAACCGCGATCACTCTCGGTTTCGTTGACAGGAACCGCCCGAGAATCCGTCGCCCACGGACCGTCGAAGGTCGTCTGGCCGAGCGTAGTTAGGAACTTACCTGTAGTGTCCTCGTACCCTGGTCTTATAAAAGGCTAACGCTTCTCATTTCAGGGTTCGGACCTTACGCCAGTGCACTGAGCGTCGCGTGATCGCCGTCGTTCTCTTACGTTCTATTGCGTTCGCGTGTCTTTCTTGTACCGGTAATAAAACTTGAAATCTCGAGTCGCGTGACCGTCAAGGGTGAACACATATCTAGTTTTACTCTTTTTAATGAATTTTTACGGATTTTGAACATTGAAAAGGCTAAAAAACGACATTGTCTGAAACTACCAAGTATTGTCTAAAACGGGCGACCAAGGTATTTTTCGGTTCGAAACAGGTAAGCCCCCCGTCCCCCCATTCGGCTGGCTACGCACCTGGTAGACCGAGCACTTGGAAGGCATGCCTTGGGCGTATGTAATACGACAACTGCGTGCACCATGTGTAACATCCATCATGCGATACAACGCCAAGTCACAGTCACGGTCACAATATTCTGCAAAGACGATCTACGTAAGCTAGGTTTTGTAGCCGCATAACGGAACGATAAGGGAAGCATTCGGCAGAAGTCCGCCAACACTAAAAGGGAAATAGCCAGAACTGCATTAGGGTACTATACGTGATCCGATGGGCCGTGGCAGGTGCGGGGTAAGCGGAGACACAAGCCGAAAAAATGGTTTGTCAATGTGATATTTCCGGTCCGAAACATGTCTATGTTATCGTTCTCGCGTCCGGCTTGTGATTGCTTATCGTCGCTCCATCGTTCCGAGAGTCGTGCTGCATCTGACGAGCGTCGATCTACGCGACGTCGTCCCTAACGGATCCATTCGACGGTTTCGGTGTTCGACGGGAAAGCACCGAAAGAAAAAAATTTCGGCTTTGACCGGATCCAAAGTAGGGACCCTGCCTTGTGCACTTAAAAGGCTTTGTGGGTACATCTGAAGGGCTTTTGGTGGTTAATCTAGCGAAATTCGAGGTGAAGATGCTCCCTCCCCCAGCTTACTCTCCTTGTCCCTTCTCCAAAGGATAACTACACAGATCTAGAGATCGCCACTGGGACCCCGTGCCAAACCCGTACCCGTGGTGGGTAAAAAACTGACTAGCCGTATACACTAACACGGCATAAAACACGGCTCGTGATACGGCTTGTCTCGTGTAATAGGGCTTTTTTCGAGGCCTTGCCGTATTATACGGGTACGGGTACCCGCCGAACTCTACACAGATCCTAGGAGACTACAATCACAGGTTTTTGATACACGGCAAATCTTGGATAAACTGCACTTGTTTGGTCGGCGCTGGATTCCCCAGGCCGATGCTTGAAACTGTTTGATAATGGCTGTGCCCTAAACGTATGCATGATACTTCTGCTACCAATATTTGAGTGCAATTTAATAAAACAGCGGAAATTCCCTCTGGTGGCGCCTAGTGGCGGGCCATATCACAGAGACACGTGCATGGGGCGGGCTAAGAGGGCGATCAATAACTTCCCAAATCGTACCTCGGCCCGCGTACGACGGCCGTTCAACGCGATCCGATATCCAACTTCTTTTAAAAAAATTTTCCCTATCAATTGGTGCCTCGTTTCCGCGTGCATTTCTCATGCATTTCGAATAAAGGCAATCTGGTATTGAAAAATTTTTCTGTGGATTCTCGGTTCGGTATGTTTTCCATTCGAAGATTCAGATTAAAAAGAGCTCGACTGAAAATTCAGAAAAGAGTCGGGCTCATACATGGATAACTGCGTTTATGAGTTCATAGAAATTCTGGATGATTTCTTAGAACACGCTGCTTCTATCCCAGTCGGTCACTTCAGCAGTCTGCTCAAGCTGTTTTATTACCCGATCTTATCGCACACGCCCTTATCGCATAATGGAGTATACCTTATCTCATAAGCAGACATACGGCCGTCGATCTTGCCGGATTCAATTATCCATGCCTAGTACACGAACGACGAAGTTTCCAGAGTCATGTTTTAACAAAATTATTTGCAGCTAGCTAGTGACAATACTCCCATCCATGGGTTTGGCCGTTTACAATGGACTACCATTTTTCCATGAGCGAGCTGCCTTGCTTGACCTGTTGTTTCTGCGGGTCAAAAACTTTAAAAAAAACAATGACGATGATGATGACGGACCATAATCACGGCTGTTTTTGATAATTAAATAGAACTCGAATGAGTAGAAGTATTGGTCCGGTTACTGCACTCCTTTATGACACTAAGCATAGATACTACTACACCGTGCTAGATATAGGGTGAGGATTTGCATAATATTTCTACTTGCCGCCGCGGATGAAGCCGATGCCCTCGGAGGCTGCCTTGGTGACCATGGAGAATTCCTTGGCGGAAGTGTCAGCGGTGTCGTCTGCCCAGGAAAAGAGTTATGACCATAGCACCGAAACAGGTTTTATATTCTAGAAAATGTTGCTTTTATTTAAACTTTGATACTAAGCAGGGCTGTTAACGGGTCGACCCTGTGCGGGTATACCCGACCCGACCCGACCCGACCCGAGGGTCGGGCGGGTCGGGGTTCGTCGACCCGCAGGGGGTCGACCCGCGGGCGGGTCGGCTTCCTATTCACCGGGCCGGGTATACCCACGGGCGGGTCGGGTATACCCGGTTGACCCCGTGAAAGATAATTGGTTACATTTTGCCCAAAATCGACCCAAGTCGACGGAAAATCATCAAAAAATTGACAAACTTGGTGAAGAATGGCGAGTATCCAAGAGTGTTCTACGTGTTTTGAAACATTTAATAGCAGCGATCCCCTGATTTACCATTTCTGTGACATACCCACTATCCGACCACCCGAGTGTTCCCCTTCTGTTCACTCTCATTTGTAATGCAAAATTTAAAAATTTTTGTGTCACTAAGATCTATCTCAGTATGTTCGGCGTGCTCTAAAACATCGAGAAAACAAGTTTTCTTGGTATGGCAAATTTTTAGGCATTTTATTGTTTTTTGCGTGGTACTAATCCGAGAAAAGCAGGAAGGCCTGCTTAATAATGACTTTAAGGCCCTTCTTGCTTACACACGACATCCTACTGGCTCATATACTCATAATGACGATCAATAAACTCATGCTTTACTCGTTAATTCGCGGAATTAGCAATTTTGAGAAAACCCGCGGGTATACCCGACCCGGGGTCGGGTCGAGGTTTTTGACCCCTTGCGGGTCGCGGGCGGGTCGATTTTTTCGAAACCCGGAGGGGGTCGGGTCCGAACGCCCCCGACCCGCCCGCGGGCGGGTCGCGGGTCGACTTTTTCGACCCGTTAACAGCCCTGATACTAAGTTGTTTTTGTTGTTGTTGTAACACTTTGAAGATGCAGGTTTTTCATAACTAGAACCAAAAGGCGCTTATAGCGCTCCTTAGCGGTTATGGCCTTTAATGATTTCCTCGTCAGATGTGTGCGTGCCTCTGTCAATAATGAACCTTACGTCATTTTAAACTAACTGAAGTATTGTCGCTGAAGAGTTCGCAAACGTTTCGGTCAAGTGCCCTTACCATATTCCAATGGAAGCAGAACAACTTGTACCTTGCTATAGAATTTGGTTCTAAGTTTAATGGGCATTTGAACTAACGCCCTAATCAGTTTTCCGTCCTCGATGCCGTCTTCGAGACGTTGTCCACGACTATCCGGCCATCGCATGCATCTCCAATCCGTGTCCACATCGTTGTCGAGGACGGACTCGATGGGAAATTGATGGACTCGACGGAAAAACCCAGGACTCGTACTCGAGGTTTGCACAATGCTTTGTCCTAGTGGACAAAATTTTGTTCGCGATTTCGGGCTCGGAGTCACGCGCCCTCGTTGTGATCCGCGGTTTAAGACAGAAGAGACACGTCGGTTCAACCTAATTTTGGCAGGCTTAATGTGGCTTCTTGAGAAATCGTCGAATAAAACAGGTGATATCGAATTTCTTATTTCATTGCGAATTTTCGTTGCGTGTTCCCACATGGCGAAAGCGGGCTTAACTACCTACGTTGTACTGGTAAAATTCGAAAGCGAATGGATTATCTTATTTTCGATTTTGCATTCTTTAATCCTGTTTTGCCGGAATGTTTTAACAGGCTAGGAAGCCTTTACTGGGATGGATGTGCAGGTTTTCACTTAATTGCAACAAGCAGGCATATCCTTGCATTTTTCCCTTTGCTGTTTTCCTTGCGCTCGCTTCTGTTGGTACGGAAACTAATATATTTTTTTTAGTTTTTCTGTGAATTGCTTTAATTCGCTAGAGTATTCCAGAAACTGAATCTGCCGTCGAATCGCTTTGTTAAGGTCGTCAACTCAAATTTAAAACATTTTAAAAGCCAGACGAAAAGCTTTCCATAGAGGAATTGTTTTACCGATATCTAAGTCACCGATAAACCGATAACAAGACCGATAACGATACTCGCTCATCCATGCGATGTACCACTCGCGCTGTTCGTGAAGACAAACGTATTAGTCCGAGGTAGACATCAGATTTTCTCTAGCTGAATCTGTTATTGGTTTAGTCGTTTGTTTTGCCTTATCTCTGGAGAACCGAAAAAATCGCACGGCTGATACGAATACAGAAACAAGTCGGACAGTGGATTTCAGACATAAAAAATTCTCCGGATTTTCTGAAAAACGAATGATAACGATATTGAAACGATAAACGAAAATAATGAAAATAATGAAACGGTAAACGATAAACGATGTCAGAATTTGTACTACGTCGTAGGAATGTTGATGGAACTGAACAACTTACAACGGGTTTAAGGCTGGGATTCTTCGGATATTAAACCGAGTCCGAAGGCGAAACATCAAACTAGTGAATACCCTAACAATGCCGGGTATTTATCAAGCATTGAAATAGCGGTTCGTGCCCTCAGACTATGCGAAAACCACATGGTTTTTGAAGGCATCCTTGGCGCATTACAATTTGGAAGGTAATTGTCACGTGCGCTTCTAGTTATGAAGTTTCCCGCTAGGATAAAGATCGTGATGTCTCGGTTTTAATTGTTTGTTCAGTCTAAGTTAAGACTTAGTACCACCGGACCACTTGATGGCGGAAGCGCCCATGTGAACGCGGACGGGGCCGCAAAGTGCCTAATCAAATGCTCACGCGAACAACAACAAAACATCCTTAGAACTTTGTAACCCTTACGCTGTCGCCAATAGCGGGCTTAATTCGCAAAAATACAGTTTTGCTATTTCATTACTGAACTATCGCCGCAGTAAGGATGACGAGAGCAATAGGTTCTGGCCTGTCTTCGAAGCAGCCCTCGCCTGAAAGAGGAACTAGTCGAACAGCAGAACAGGTTTTTCCATTTCTTATAACTACTCTATTTTACTTTGTACGAACTCCTAACTTTTGGACCCATTTACGCACATCAAAAAATCGAAGGTTCGCTGGAGAATCCTGCTACGGAGTACAATGCAATGCCCCCGCCGAGAGTGCCAATGATAATGAAGTATCGCTCTTTTAAATTATTGCCAATGGCGAGCTTTACCACCACGCGAACGTCTCACGCTGAAGATGGTCATCAAACAGCGCGCTCAAGCGACCTCTTCCGTGGTTCACAGACAGGTCTTTATTAACAATAAACTATAAGCTCGTTAGCTCTCAGAATCTCCTTGATTAAATACAGCTAAGTTCATTTTCATTATTTTTAGTTTTCGCCACATTTTTTGTTCGATTGCTCACCGTTTCGTCGAGGACATTTTGGCTGCTGCTGCGGCAACCAAAAACCTCTTCTTCATTCTAGTAATCTCGCTAAGAGAGAGAGAGAAAGCTAAAATCTCTGTTCAGGTGTGTTTTTTCGGATCACACGAGATTCGCACGTTCATCGACAGCAAATGCTCTTATGTTTTGGCTCAGCAGCACACGGCCGGACCACAGCCGTAAGAAAGCGGAACAGTGATCTCCTAATTTCGACTTAATGTAGGAGACGAGCATACCCGCTGCGCTTCTTGTTAATTTACTGTAAGCGCCTCTTTACCGTACTATACACTGCTGCTCATAAGTCTGTGCCCACCCCCTAAAAATGGGTTTTTGTTTCTGCTAGCCCGCTAGTAGCTGTTTTCCTCGCTCTTATGTACTTTATAATTACTGTGGCTAAGGCCCTACTAAAGGGCATTTGAAGGATGCCCTTCAAGGATGCAAAAAAAAAATTTGTGCGTGGGTACGGACTTTTGAGCAGCGGTGTAGTACTACATAAATTTTAAGGATTTTGGCCGTTTGGCCTGACTGGGTCGAAGTGCATTTCTAAGCACTTTTGTTACGGATCAGCGATATGCCGGATGGCCAGCCTAAGATGGATGCGTCGCATAGCGATCAAGAAGGAAAATCTGCTGTTATCGTACATGCGGAACCCAAAATAGCGACGGAATCAGTTCGGCAAGTTCCTGTGATGCAGGTCAGCACACGCGGGCGGACATCGGTCATGTCCCGACGAGTGCGTTCGTTACGCTTCACTTCACTTCACGTCGAAGTCCTGGTTTGTTTCAGGCTTACCCGCGTTTCTTGCCCTGTCTCTGGCCTTATTGTGTCGGTTTTTTTTCGTTAAACGGAAGTATACTTACGCAATAGTGTGTTGTCTAGTGAAGTGTACCCAGATCTGTTCTAGCTCAAGCAGCGAAACGAACGGCGAAACGAGTGATGGGCATTTCAGGTTTTGCCAATTTGTGGCGATCCTTAGTGCACAAATAATCTAGAAACAACGAAAAAAGTGTCACAATAGCTTCTGCAAGTGTGCAAAGATCCTTAGATGTGGTACTATACCTGATTTTTCGCCGAAAATCTCGACGCCGTACTGTCGAACAAAGCTTTCTGTTCGTATTCAGGGCACCAGGTTTACTAGTTTTTACCAGTTTTCTAATTACTAACCAGTGACAAATCTTTCAACAGGCGGCGCATCGTCTTCCCCTAAAATTTGATGCACCAGTCAAGATGTACAACGGTGTGCAGCTTGTCTTGTAAGCAAGGACGACGCCTCATGTGGTTGACCGTACTGCCGTCGGATTCTCGCTGGCTGAGATTTTTTAGCCTAATGCACAAATGATGGAGTGCCCATGGTCCAGGTTTTTAAAATATTTACAGCAAGCTAATGCATTACTTTGAAATCATGTGTTTTGCTTTGGACCGAAGAATTTTATTAAACTCGCACTTTAACAATTTCGACAGCTTTATGATCCTACATGCTATGCAAGGCCATTTGAAAAGGTCAACCATAAAATGTCGAGCCCAAGGTAGCCGGTTTCCATTACAAGAGGATTCTTGGAGCAAAAGTTTCGTAAATGCAAGGCCGAAAGACTTAACTTTACCCTGCTTAGCAGGCAGTTAGTCCACCTGTCGGTAAACAAATCGGGTCGAAACGGGAGACCTGTGGACCGCGTGTACGAAGTAGGCTAACCAAAGGAGCACTAACGAGCACTTGCGGTACGGGGCACCGTCCGCTACAGGTTTTCAAGGCAGCGCCTATTTTATGCAGAGCCAACCCGGACTACATGGAACTGTACCAAACGTAAATTGTTCTTTTTGCCCAGTGTAGTTTAGCCGACGTATCTTCACGACATGCGCTCTCATGTAAACGTGGAACCTTCCCCATTTGAAATATTGATTCGGGCCCCGAGCCTGGGACCGAGCGCCGCACACATGTTTCAAAAAATTTAAGGCTCTTTGTGCTACCCCGCCAAAAAAGGCAATGGCTCCATTTTCCATCCGGCAAACTTTGTGAGTAAACTGCCGCTGATACCGTAAATTCACCGCTTCGTGTATTTCCGTATGAAAACGAACGGAAAACCCATCCAAGTTTTTTCGTAAATTAAAAAATTAAATTGAACTTTGTTATTTGGAAAAAAGGAAAATGAAAACTTAATAATTTCTAAACTCATATAGTCCGCTTGCTAAGAAATACATAGTCTACCAAGTGGTAAATTTATGTCGCTAGCATGTTAGAGACGCAGAACCAACACGTTTTGTCGTTAAATATCTATGCAGGAAACTTCGCTACATGCAGCTTTCGTCTCCAAAATGATAAAATAACTAATGTTTTTGAGACCGTATTCATTTTCAGGTGCATGTTTCAAGACCCGCGCTAGGCGTCACTAGAGGCATTCTTTCACTAATCTTGTCAAATTTTGCAAAATTGCTTGGTTTCGCCTGCGGCGGGCAAATTTTTAAGCAAATGACAGCATTTCAGTGTTTGATCCGGCCCCTTTCTTTCATCAACATTAGTCAGTATGGCCACTCCCCCCATATTAGGCTGATCTACTTGGTGGACACTCCCTTTATATAGGCAAGTACGTCTGTTGTCAGCGGAATGACAAACAGTTCAAGTTTTAGCCAAGGACGTTCATTGCTGCAAAACAAGACTGCCTGCAACACATGCTTTGTGCATTTCAAGCCTGTATCCATGCGTAGCAGCGTTTCCTGATCGAGGAGACATTTTACCTCTGCTCAAGGGACGTACCAAACGCTGTTTGCATCTGGCGTCTGGCACCAGACGATTTCTCTTCCCCCCCCCCCCCCCCGCGTGGTTGCTGTCGGAAATAGAAGTGATCAGCCTCTGTAACCGGCAGAACGTTCGGCTCAGAGACACTCAGATGAGTGCTTCAGTATGTCTATTGTTGTTTCCCCTTCAAGAGCGAACATTCTTTTCGTATTCTTCTCAGCTACGGCACTTCTTTGTACGGCTAGCGCGCTTTGCACAGCAGCGAATTACGTCGATATTTTACGTGAAGCATGGGTAATAAAGCGGTGAATAAATACGTAACAATGCGTCCAAGGTGGTCTACAACCGAATATTCTGTAGCGAACCCAAAATGCCTCACGACAACTGGATCGGGCTAAGTCCTTTTGGACAGGCGCCTTCTCAGTAAATGGAATGCACGAAAAACATGCGGCGCCTTAAGGGCACCGTTAGAGAGAAACTGAGTTAGCATAGACGGAAAGGGGGACGGAAAATGAAGGTTCATATGAACCCAGTTTAGCCAAGGGTACCGTATGGTTCCAAGTGAGGGAGACCTCCGCATTTCGGTTGTAGAACGAGCGTCGCTAATCGCGGTCGCATATTCGTACGCATATCCTATCTGCCCTGCAATGCCATTTGCTCATTGCCATCTTCTGAAAGACGAGGAGTCCGTATCTATGAAGCGAGTTTTGTCTAGGAGTATTGCGTCGATCCATTATATGCGTGTACCGAAACAGTTAATTGCTATTTACCCCGGATACGGACGCCCGATGGCATGCTTCCATACACAGTACCGCGTGGTACGCATGATTCTGGTTTCTGCATGCTGTACCGCTTGGCACACAAGTGTATTCATGCATGGTCACCTGGTGAACAACACACACGTATTCTTTCCTGGCTATGTCTGTCCTTCAGCACGAGTTATCGCTTGGCATGCATAATCGCAGGCATGCATCAGGGCTGGGGACCCTCCAAAAAACTGAATCCAAATCCGAATCCAAATCCAAAGCAAAACGACCGATTTTCCGTTTTCCAAATCCAAATACGATTTTTCGAAGCTTGCTTTAATTACGACCAAAACCATGGAGTATCCAGCTAAGGCCAGGTACCAGTACCGGCACTCTGTGGACTCATTACGAGGACACGCTATTCATCAAGAACGTCAACTAAATCGCTTTAAATGGCACTAACGACATTACTTTTTGCGATAGTCTTTGGTCAATAAAAAGTTCAAGCTTCCGAACCAGTTGGTTAAAAGATTTGGAAAATTGGTCCGATTTCCGAAAACCAAATCCGAACCCAAATCCGAAGCAAAATGACCGATTTTCCAAATCCCCAGCCCTGGCATGCATGGCATGTTGCGGGTATTTTACCAAAAAAATAGTTACCTTTCCCCTGTTTACCGTTCGATAGTTCAATTTTATTTTACGGTAGTTACCAGTCCGAGAAGTCCTTTTCCGATGCTCCAGGCAATTTCGACACTTCTGGCTGTCCGCGCAGCGATCGAGTTCAGAATGATAATCATGTAACTTCATGCAACTCTGCTCGTGCTGACTCCTGCTGAACTTTTGGGGGGGGGGGGTTACGAAAGGCTTCAAAGGATCAACCCTCTGTGTTTGCTCTACAACAACAGGTTTTTTGATTCCTAAGCTCGACTGAGGTCTTCTACCAATTGGACTATGTGTATGATGCAACAAGCGCGCTCGGTCAAGCTTGTTTGCTTTTCCATGAGAAATCGTCGCGAGGCCATCCAGAAAATATGTAACCATTACATCGCCCTTTTTTGATTTGACC